>ML819771.1:5328-29687 GCA_009831015.1 Picea engelmannii | reverse complement strand
CATATATAGCATGCAGATCATTGACTTAAGTGGATCTGATTAGCTAATAATAGTAAACCTAGAAACTCACAGTTACAACAGTAATGGTTGAAACTCACAGTTACAACAGTTATCTCTTACTAAAGTAAGCTTTATTCTAACATGGTATACTCCTCGGCGTATTGGTATTCTCCTCAGATGTATGTGAATGAATAATGGTATGCTCATCTTCTTTGCATTCCAAATGAGGTGAAAACGTGGCATCGCCGAAGTTAATTGAAACGCCATCCGAAACGCTTTAAACCCATAAAAATGTGGCAATGGCAATGAATGAATAATGGTATGCTCATCTTGTTTGTGTGCCAAATGAGGTGAAAACATGGCATCGATGGAGTTAATTGAAACGCCAATATCCATCCAAAATGTTTTAAACCCATAAAAACGTGGCAATGGAAATGAGATGTGAGGTACTAAGGTGTGAGGTAGTGTTTTTTAATCATCTAGACGTGTTAATAAGTTAGATAAGAAGTAATTTCTTAATATGATTAAGTAAATGTGAAAAAGTAAACAAGGTTAACTAATGCATTCAGAAATGCAAGGAAATTATGAACATTAAATATCATTCAATTCATTGATTTCAATGTAAGACTAAGAATATACCAAGTGAAATTTCTAATTAAAAGGTTCATTAAACCATCAATTCCAATAGGGGGACGCCTATTGGCTTAATTAATATTTAATGTATTACATTAATGTAAATATAATATATTAAAGTATTAATGTATAATACATTAATGTGTAATACATTAATACATTAAATTACTCATACATTGCATTGATACATTGACTTGTAATGTAACATTAATACAATATATAATAAACATTTATAAATGAAAGTATTAATTTACATTGGTGTCTAATGTAACATATTAAATGATTGATAGATTAATAGTGTAATGCATTACTTAATTAATTAATACATTGATAAGGTAATAATACACTAATAAATTAATACATTAAATATATCAATAAATACATTAAATACATTAAACAATAGATTACTAAAGTATTAATACACTAATGAAGTAACACATTATTACATTAATGTATAATGTACAGTCATAAACTATTAATACATTAAGAAAACATTATTACATTGTTGTAATATATAAGTTAAAGTATTAATGCATTATGCATAATGTAACATATTAAAAATTAATACATTAATAATGTAATATATGAATTAATTAATACATTAATACAATTTTAACTAATACAATAATAAATTAATGCATTAATAAAGTAATAATACATTAATAAAAATATTATTAAAGTATTAATACATTTATTGAAAATGATTGTGGTTGATTATGGTGGACCATCATCATAGTTTCTTATGGTCATGACTATGAATGACATTGACATTGATGTATATTGTAATGTATTAATTTAATTAATTAATAAATTAGGCCTAATGGTTAAGAACATGTGTTTCCTCTTAATAGGTCACTAGTTCAAATCCAGAGGGGGTACTGAAAAATATAATGTATTAATTAAGTAATACATTTATAAAATATTAATAAAATATTAATTACTACATTGTTAAAGTATTAATATAATAATAAAGTAAAAGATTAATAATATATTGTTAAAGTAATATTAAAAAAAATATTTCATACCTTTAATACATTAAATGAATTAATAAATACATTAGTATAGTATTAATATATTATTGTTTAATGTAACATATTTAATTATTAATAAATTAATAATGCATTAATAAATATATTCTTAAATTATTAATGCATTAATAAATACATTACTAAAGTAGTAATACATTAATAATATATTATTTAAGTATTAATACAATAATACCTTAATTGAAAATGATTATGGTTGAGTATGGTTGATCGTGACCATGGTTTACTTTGATAGACCTTGGTTGACTTTGGGAAGGAAAGGTTGGCTATGGTTGACCATGGTTGTCGTTCATCATGGTTGAGTGAGGTTGACCATGACCATGGTCGACTATGGTTGATCAGAGTTTATTATGGTTGAACATGCCCATGGCTGACCTTCGTTGACCATGTGGATCTCATTATGATGGGCCATGTTGATTATGTTCACCATAGTTTACTATGACACCACTGCATTGAAATGTTGATCATATTTTGTTCGTCAAATTACGATAGCATGTTGTTTTTGTCACATCCCAACATCAATTTTTGTTCATCACATAGTGAAATCAAATTTTGTTCATCACATGTCGACACAAGGTTTTGTTCATCACATTGTGACATTATCTTTTGTTCGTCACTTGACATCGTTAGGTTATGATCATCAAATTACGATGAAGGTTTATGTTTCTCACAATATGGCATTGGAATAAGTTTGTCATAGTTCAATAGTGGGTTATGTTCATCACATTGCAACATCGAAAAAATGTTTGTCACATCATCACATTGGGTTGTGTACATCAAATTGAGACAATATGTTGTGTCTGTCCCATTGTGACATTTGGAAATGTCTATTACATTGCATTTGTCCAATTACAATGCCAATTTATGTTCATCTGATTACAATGTTCATAATTGCTCGTCACATTGTGACGTGCGTATATGTTCGTCAGAATGTGACGTCCATATATGTTCGTTGCATTGTTGTGTTACTATGTTTGGTAGATTGCATTGTTACTATGTTCAACACATTACGATGTTTGGAAATGCTTGTCACATTGGGGTGTTTGTATATGTTCGTCACATTATGATGTTACTATGCATGGTAGATGGAAACATTACTATGTTCGACACATTACGAAATTTTGAAATGTTTTTCATGTTGTGACATTATGATGTTTGGTACATTTCCAGTTTACTATGCTCGACACATTGTGATGTTTGGAAGTGTTTTTCACATTGCAACGTGAGGATATGTGTGTCACATTGCAACGCGAGGAAATGTTTGTCATATTGCAACGACGGGGTGATGTGGGACACATTGAGACATGTATTTATGTTTGACACATTGCAACGCTACTATCCATATTCCGATGACATGCCTATTTGCGTCAGATTGTGACGCTACTATGTTTCTTATATTGAAATGTTACTATGTTCATAACATTGCGACGTTACTATGTTCGTCATATTGAAACACTATATTTTCATCACATTGCAATGTTGTGTGTTTGTAACAGTACGACTTTACTATGTTTGGTAGATTTCAACATTACTATGTTCAACACATTGCGACATTTGGAAATTTGTGTCACATTGCGACAATAATATGACGTGTGACACAATGCGATGGCATGCCTATCCACATCCATATATGTTCCATACATTGTGACATTTGGAAATGTTTGTCACATTATGATGTATGTATATCATCGTCACATTGCAACGTTTGGAAGTTTTGTCACATTGCGACGTCACGATATGCACATCACATTTCAATGAGAGGAAATGTTCATCATATTACAATGACATGGTGATGTGGGACACATTGCAACCTCTGTTTATGTTCATTACATTGTGACGTTAATATCCACATAGCGACGACATGCCTATGTTCGTCACATTGCGACATTACTATGTTTGGTAGATTGCAATGTTACTATGTTCGTCACATTGCGACTTTAATATGTTCATCACATTGCAACATTATATGTTCATCACATTGTGACGTTAATATGTTTGGTATATTGAAAAGTTAATTTGTTCGACACATTACGATGTCTAGAATTGTTTTTCACATTGCGACGTTAGAATAAGTGTGTTACATTGCAACATGGGGAAATGTTCATCGCATTGCAATGATAGGATGGCGTGCACTAGAGTGCAATGTTTGTTTATGTTACAAAGACATGACTATGTTCATAACAATACACCGTCAATTTATGTTCATCACATTGCAACATTATCGTGTTCGTTAGATTGCAACCTTACTATGTTTGTCATTATCTAACGTTAGTATGTTCAACACAACACAACATTACTATGTTCGTCACGTTGTAACATATTGTTTTGTTCTTCATATTACAACGTTAGTGACATGTTAATCGCATGAAAAGGTTGGTTTGTGTCCCACACATTACAAAAAGTAAGCTTTGGTGAAGCTTTTAAAAAAAAATCTAACAGTGTTTCCTTTGTGAAAAATATAGGAACTTTGAACTGATGCTTTGTGAAAAATATAGGAACCTTGAACTAATGCGATATATTACATAGAATGAAACTTAGAATCATATTTTTTTTAAGGACATTGATAACATATGATCTTGAACTATAAAATATATCCCTCCCGAATAAGCACATATAAAATTAGAGTATGCATTTATGCATTCTGCTTTTTTGGTGTCGCAATTTGCAATTGTTTTTTTTTGTGTTTGTTAATTTGTGCAGGACCTGCGATTAACCTGTGGCTTGAGAAACCACGACTCAGGGGCATCTAAGCCGTCAAAATCACCCGGGGATCGCACCCGGCCTGAGCCACACCAACCCTTAACATGGTTGGATTTTTTGTCCCGCAGGTTTCGAACCGGTGACTTTAACATCACGGAGTGGCTTAACAACACACTCTGTCACCGACTGTCCTACACCTCGGGGACCGCAATTTGCAATTGTTAAGAAAACACAAAGAAATGATTTAAAAGCAAATATGATTTATAGTACTAAATTTTTTAACTTGAATCATTTTATTAGTAATTGTGATCAATGTCGTGGTATTATTTTTCTTTGATAGATTCATACAACTAAAGTGTTCATACAAGGACATTCTAGGGGAAAGTGTTTTTTTATCTTCAACCATTTTAGTGTCACAAAGATGACAAATTATTTCATGTCATGATGTTTTCTTTGTATATATTATTTTATTTTTATATTTTATAATGAAATAAAATTTTCATCCAAATAATTTTTTTTATGATAGAATCTTTCAAAAAGATATTTATATCTTTCCACAAATAAAAAATATCTTAAATTCAACAAAAATAATGTGATCTTTATTGTTATTAGACATTTGGTTTAAAATATAAAATATTATGTCTTTCTTGATATAATAAATGTAATCAAATAAATAATATTGATATTGTATTTTTCTTAATCAAATAATTAATATTGATATTATATTTTTCTTAATATAATAAATGTATCCAAAAATTATTATATATATATTTGTTTTTGTTTATATAATGTGTTTTTTTTTATTGATACAATAAATGCAATCAAATAATTATATAATGTATTTTTCTTATATAATATATGATATTGTCTTTTTTCTTTATGTTATGTATTAATTTTTTTGTAATCAAATAATAATTTTTTTTTTCTTCTTCATGTAATAATATATGTTTTTTTTATATAATAAATGTAATCAAATATTAATATCTTTCTTAATCAAATAATAAATATAATATTTTTTTCTTATATAATAAAGTGATTTTCTTAATATAATAGTAATCAATTATTAATAATTATTAATATTGATATTGTTTTTTTATATAATATAATAATATATTTATAATTTTAATATAATATAATATAATGATTTTTAAAAACAAATAATTATATTAAAAAATGTTTTATATAAATGTTGTTTTTTTTAATATATTGTTATTAGCCTTTAGTTTAAAGTATAAACTAATGTAAGAAAATAATTAATATTTATTTTTATTAGATAATAATTGTAGTCAATTATATGATGTTTTATATATATATAGAATTTAATATTATGTATTATTTTTTTTCATCTTTGATTGACTAAACTTGATATTTCCTTTGAACTTAACCGTTTTAAAATAATATCAAAGTAATATAATAGATTTTAATATGCTATTCAATGTATATAAAACTTTCAAAAAATGATAAAACACTTGCCATAAAAACAAGATGTTCATCTACCGTTTCACCAATGGTGAGTGATTATCTGTGATGTTTTTAATTTTTAAAATGTGTTACAAAATGGAATTTCCTCCTTTCATATTAATTGAAAATGATATATTTTTAAGAAAGCAAGCTCTACTTTTATGCATATCAGATGTTTTGTGCATCTCTCATAGTTTCTTCCCGCTGTATAGGCATCCTCTCCATCCCGCACTTCCAGTGGCATATCGTCAATGACACATGATTTAATGAGGATGAAGACCACTTCAGAGTGCTTTACATCAAATATCTCCTGCTTCAATATCACATCTCCCGTGGGTGCTTCCTGTTCCTCCTCATCATCAAGCTCACTTCTATTCATGAGAAAACCCTTAATGGCCATTCATCTTGGAAAATGGCTATCATTCTCTACTTCCAAGCACTGAAATTATTGCCATTAAACACTTCACTAGACTCTAGCATGATATTTGACAATCGTCAAAGGAAATCTCAACATTAAAAACATTTTGAACCAAGAGCCAACCACAACCTCTTGACCTAAGACGAAGTTTCTTGCCACTGTTACAGTGCTATTGTGACAATACCAATCAAAATATCTTGCTAACCAATCAACGAACAAAATAGCGCGTGGGCAGTACCTCTTTTCAAGCGACCTGCTATATGAGTCTCGATTTGTATGTGGCCTACTAAAAAAATGCAGTGATGAGGCCGTCAGACACAGTAAGCAATTTAATTTCAAGCTTGTTTGAAGAATTGTACCTCATCATTAACTATTGTATATTTCAAAAAATCTTAATTTCATCTCTAATCATATTTGGAGTTGATCGACTTTCATCAGGATTTCTTCAGAAATGCACGCACAATTCTACTCCACATTGATATTTATAAACAGTTATAACAAATCAGTGTTAATTATTTTGATGATATTTTTCCACAACTTCAAAATAGTTTTCTTTTAATGCATGTATAATTTATTTTTAATAAACCAAAAATATTTCTGCATAGCTACCAAAAAAAATTACTAGTGGTTCAACCTAAAGTATAAAAATACATCGAATCCCAGGCAGATTGCAAAAGTTGATGTTATTTTTACTTTCTGTTGCTCTAGGGTTTGAACCAAAATCGAAACCGGTGGTTACTAAAACAATTCCAATGGAGACATTTATGTATGGCTTAATGCCTCAGATCTTGCGTTAAAACCCTCGGCGTGACTATTGACAATCCACATGAGCGAAATCATCCTTCTTGCACTTTTTGCGTCATCTACAATTTTATCCGCGACAGATCTTACATGACTGTTGCATTTATAAAAACAAATACAAAATCAGCCAAAACATTTGAGCAAAATCAAGAACAGAACACAAATTCACGAAAATATATTATATTCCGGGTGAGACATGAAAATAAGGTTGAAAACTAAAGCGCAAAGCGTATAATAATGGTTAAAAGGGACCTCCACAAATTTGAACAGGGAGTGTATGTTAAATTGTCTGCCATTGCATTTTCTTTTCGCAGCAGCATCCATGATAAATTGTCTGCCATTGCCCATTGAATTTCAGGACGCATGGCATCCTCCACTATCATGTGCATGAAGCCAGCAGACAGCTAAGGAAATCAGAGGTAGAGAAAGAAAAACGCCGACAATTGAGGTAGAGAATGAAACGTGCCGAGAGAATGAGGTAGAGAATGAGAAATGAAACGAGCGGACAATTGAGATAGAGAATGAAACTCGCCCAGAGAATGAGGTAGAGAATGAGAAATATGAGGTAGAGGAAACCCGTGGATACTTGTAATTTTTAATAATGAAGTTGAAGTAGTATCGGCTAATCATTCAAACGTGGTAATCCCAAAGGTTAATCATTTAAACGTGGCAATTATATGATGTTACAGTAATTTCTTAATATATGATTAGATAAACGTTAAAAAGTAAAATGCATTCATAAATGCAAGGAAGTTATCAACAATAAATCTGACTCATTCATTTTGGAGGACGACTAAGAATATGCCAACATCTTCAATGATTAGCGATATCTCCAATAGGTGTACACCTTTAGCTGTAATTAGGTGTTGTCTAGCTGTTTTATGAAATGACTGTTTTTTTTGTTGGAAATCCCCTATATATTTTTTGTTGCTCAAAATCCATTTCTGAATATAGAAATGGATTCAGCATGTTCAAAAACCCCTAAGGCACTAGGAATATACAAAAATAATCACTCAAATTTACTAATCTAACAATTTTTCACCCACTAAACAAAAGGAAGACCCACGTTGATAACTATTAAATTTAACAGCATCAAAACTAGGGATTTTTGTCCGTTGGGTTGATAACAGGTCAATGCACTTCAACGGCAATAAAACACAAACACGACAAATAAACAATTTGCCCATATATGTATATTTGTTGGTTTCTATCCTTATGGTTTTTGTCTATGGTTTCTGCAATGTTTTTATGTCTGATGCATTTTTTTATGGAAATGTGACCACTAAATGAAGATAGAATTCTACTTAATTCTATACAAAATGTAAGAAATAAAAATGGTTCACAAATTAAGTTACTCCATTCTATTATTGGACAATACCATTGCATCTGTGTTGATTCTCGTTGTCCTTTTACAAATGCACAAGAGGGATTTTTGTCCATTGTGTTGATAACAAGTTAATGTACTTCAACGGCAATAAAACACGACAGGTAAACAATTTTCCCATATCTGTACATTTGCTAGTTTTTGTTTCGAGTTGATAACAGGCGAATAATAATAGAAGTTTCACAAATAATTGGATGGTTTTTGTCTATGGTTCCTGTAATGATTTTATGTCTCATGCATAGTTTTTTGGAAAAGTTCCATTGAATTCGATACAAAATTTTAAGAAATAAAAATGGTCCACAAATTAAGTTACTCCATGTAGCAACCCCATCGTTACATCTACAAGAGAAACAATAGTGAATTTTTTTTTGACAAACACAGGACAACAACGACGATTACAGCTAGACGATGCAACTAACGACGACCACCATGCCCATAGAACAGGAAAAAACAACTAAGACTCCCCACACTGGCACCAAGGAAACTAGACGACACATGCGTAGGACAACGAGGAGGAACGACTACCCGCCCGACGCGACATGGCACGCCTACAAGCTAAGGAACCATTACCCCTCACGACACAACGACCTCGACGAACCAGACTAGAACCTGTGAGCGTGCTAACCAAACGCATGAAGGTGTTCCACCCATGCACCCAAGACAACTTACAACGCTCGTCAACGCTCACACAACACGTACCAATTCCGACCAAGTTCTCATTTGTCGCTATCCAATAGGGTGCATCATGATTCTCTCATCAAGAATCATGTCATCCCCAGGTGATATATGCGTCGATAAACTTAGCACAACAGATCCTATATGGACCGAGGGCTCTAGATGGACCGAAGCGCTAGGAGACGAAATAACTGACCAGAAGACTACGCCTACACCCCCAAGCAACGGGTAGACACAACACAAGATACCTTCTAATCAACTGCGTGAAGGACTGGAGGACTCTTGTTTCCTACAAGACCACCTGTGGTGTAAAGGCAGACCACTCACCCCTTCCATCTCGACCTAAGGCATGAGGCGCAAAACTGCCAAAAACTAAAGGCCGGTAAGGTTTTAGCTGAGAAACCACTAAACTCTCGTTCAAGCTTGTGCAA
Organism: Picea engelmannii; assembly: GCA_009831015.1. NCBI lineage: Eukaryota > Viridiplantae > Streptophyta > Pinopsida > Pinales > Pinaceae > Picea > Picea engelmannii. Next base: position 20,138 of record ML819771.1, on the reverse strand, counting down.
CCTAAAGACTAGTACCCCCATAATCATGATGTCTAATGCATCGTGATATCTGTCAAGCAAGAATTCTATGAGCGAAGGAGTGGACCTTTATCATTACTAAATCGTCAAGCTATCAAAAGGTGAAAAATAGGCACTTGACCAAATCAAACACTAGTTAGCAATAAACATTGTTCATTAAAAGGTGAACTCTTAACATTTTTATAGTTGATCTATGATGCCCCAAAAACGATATCGATGTTAAAATAATCAGCCGATAATTAACCAGTTTAACTTAGACGGCAAGGTTGTATGAATTATTAACCACAACTATAATATACAAGTTATAGCTAGTGTCCAATTAAGTTCCAAAAAAAATGTGTTGGTCAACTAACGCCATCCATAGAACGCATGAGGCGGTTGTCTAAAATTGTTTCCATTTCCAGGTTAAAAGGCATAGTCGACAATTAAGGCAGACTCGTGGCCATTCGACAGTAGCAAGGCGCAGTCAACATTTAATGGAAATCGTGGTCTTTAAATCCGCAACACAGTCATCCTTAAATACGCACAAACACTGTACAGAGACACATCAGAAGGGATTCACATTGCCATCATCAATAAATAGGCAAGATCGATGTACCAACACACACTGAAAGGGAATACCTATTTTCTATCACCAAAAAAAAACATAACGTAGTACCAATCCGCACCAGAAGAAATTACACGTTTTCTGTCATTAATAAAAGGAAAAACGTAGGTAACTTTTTAATGGAAAATCGTGCCCATTTAATGAAAATTCGAGCCCATTCAATAGAAACTCAATCAACTTAACCACAATTCATATCCACTCAATAGAAAACGCAATCAACCGTATATGTTACACAAATAAAAGGGCAAACGTAGTCGTTGCAGTAGCAACACAGTCAGTAATTTAAAGGGTAAGACGTGGTCCTTCCAGCATCATAAAGGAAACTACATTGATGTGAATAATAAATTGGGCCACACGCAGTACATCCACACTGGAAGGGATGACATTGTTGTCATTAAAATTTGGCCAGTCACTGTACAAGCCCACCAGAAGGAATACATACTTTATGTCATTGAAAATTAATAAATTCGATGTGCCAAACACCCCCGAAGGGAATCACTTCGTTGTTATCATTAGATTAGAAAAGTCGTGTCCATTCATCAACCAAAACGTAGTCAACAACATACTCTACACACATAAGAAAATCGTTGTGCAAAAATGCACCAGACTGGAAGCTACATTGTCGTCATCATTTAGAAAGGAAAATCACAGATAATAACCATGCCCTTCTTGGGTAAAATCGTTGGAGAAAAAAACTTTCTGGGAAAAATCGCTCAATTAAAAAAAACTCACAAGAAAAAGAGATGCAGATCATGATCCCCAATGTCGTCAATAAGTAAGGAATCGCATTTAGAAATGAAATTGCAGAGCCATATAATCAGTAAAGGAAACATTGTCAACAAGTAAAAACGTAGAGCCACATAATCAGTAAAGGAAAGACCTTCAACAAGTAAAAATGCAAAGCCCCATAATCAGTAAGGAAACACCTTCAACAAGTAAAAACGCAGAGCCCCATAATCAGTAAGGAAACACCTTCAGCAAGTAAAAACACAGAGCCACATAATCCATAAAGGAACACCTTCAACAAGTAAAAAATGCAGAGCCACATAATCAGTAAGGAAACACCTTCAACAAGTAAAAACGAAGAGTTAAGGAAACTTTGCCATCAATCAAATCAGGGTTATTTAAACGCGTCAAGGAGTAAGGCGAACCTTCAACCAAGGGAAACATTGAAGGTAGCCAGATAACAGGTTCGTCCTTCACTCATCATCCTCACACGGAAAAGCAGGGCGTTGAGATCCATAGGTCTTTTAACACTAAGGCGATGACCGTAGATCAGGCTCCTGGCCGACTGCTTAGGCAAGAAGTGGTGAGCTAGGGACAAAGGCTAAACAACCATGAAGGTCACAATCAACACATCTGGTGGTCAGGACGTGCGGGGAAACGAAGGTCATGGGAAACCAATCAATAAATCAACTAGGCCATAAAAAATTTATTCATGAATCTAGACAACCAATTTACCTACCCAAATAAACATGCAGATACAAATCATAAATCCTACAACAATCTACCATACAAACGAAGAAAGCATATTGTTTCCTGATCGCTCGCTCTGAGTGGACATCCCACGCGCTCTGTGCAACTCTCGCTTGCCGACCGGCGAGACTTCACCGGTACCTCCCAGCCAATGCCAGGGGTACTCTTCTTCCCCCTTAGCCCCCTGAGTTGCAAAGGGGCCACACATACACTATCCAGAGATTTCAGCTAGCTCCCAGCTTGCCTCGCAAGGTCGAGCTACCACTCCTCACCGAGATGGGTATCCCAACTCCCACAAGTTAAGTCAGTCAAGTAGATATTTCTGCAACGTAACATTACGCAAACAGAAGATGCTCCAACCTCCATCACCTCCCTTCATTATATAGAGTTTCATGGTTCCTTACTTTTCAAAAATTATCTTCTAGTTAAGTTTTTATAATTAAATTCTTAAAAATTCCTCCCCATACAAGTGTCACCCATCCCCTTCATTCCTCCATAAATTAACTTCTTTAATTAATTAATTATCTTTAATTCCCTTACCCGCCTAGAGTTACTCCTAGAATCACTCCTAGGTGTCCCCAAATTCTCTTACAGGTTTTAATAACTTTATGTTTTATTAAATTGTTAGTTCAGTTTAAATTAGAAAACTCTTAAATGGTAGATGCTTTACTAAGCTTGACCTTCCACTTTTTCCCTTATGTTCCCCTTTTTCCCTTTTTATGTTTACCTCTTTTCCTAGTTTCCTAAAATTTGAGATTTTCCCTCTTTCCCCTTTTTAATTAGAACTCAAAAAGGCAGGTGTGGAATCTAACCCCCTTTTCCCTTTTATATTTTAATTAATAAAAATTTTAAAAATAATAAAACAATTAATTCCCTTTTTAAATTTTATTTCAACAATTTTTTTTATGAATAAATTAAATTTCTTACTCCCTTCGTGTTACAAGATTTAACGAAGATCATAATTATCATTTATGTTTTTTTTATTTTTATTATTATTATTTTTATTTTTATTTTATAGATAGACAAAATTTTACCACTAGCGTAATTTAGAATTGGACCTTAAATTTTTGTACTAGGCGACATTTAATTAGGGATTTTTTTTTTTAAATACTTCACACATTATTCGTCCTAAGGCCATCTAGTTTCTTTCCTCTATCATCAACAACGTGACATTCCCTTCAGGACGCACTAGGTGCTCCAAGGGTGTTACTCCCCTCATATGTTCCCTTGCACGATGTGCCCTTCAGGACGCACTACGTGCTCCAAGGGTGCCACTTGCCTCTTGACTGACTTGGTAAACATCAATAACCCCTAGAGTCAATACTCCGCCAGGTGAACTTGTGGGAGACTAAGGGCCTCTAAGGAATAAGGCCCCTGCCTTATTGCATGCCCCTTAGAATCATCATGAGCGACTGTCGCAGTCTGCCCTCACGACATTGTGGGTCCTCTCGAACTAGGTAATCATTAACCTACAGTTCGAGCCACGGAGGGAGTGCTAGTAGGCTGTGGTAGGGCTGTTGTCCACACCTCTCCATCAATATCTCTAGTAGTCTTGCGTGACCCCTTTACTCCATATGTGAGTCTAGTCGGCAAGCTATTGTTAGCTTGCATCATCAACAAATCATGTCAGAATATGTCCATATCATATCATCTAATCAGATGCACTAATATCACAGTAAAACAATCCAACCCCAATGGTATACTCCCTGACTCGATCCGGAGTCCAATGGGTTCCATCGATGCCTCTGCATCCTCGAGGTCCAAAATCCTGCACACTTAGTAAAACCGAGTCAATAGCACTTGTCTATGTCAATGCAGTTAAACCATGTCATCAACCCATAACGCCTCATAATCAAAATCAAATGTTTTAATAGCATAATAATCTGGATCACTTGCGAGCAAGTGTCCTCAAAGAATAAGTTCACTCAGTGTGCCAGAGAAGGATGTTACATACACCCCCTCTTGGTCTAAACTTCATCCCGAAGTTTTATAGTAAAAACGCCGAAATAAGTGTATCACAATATCATAAGTCTATATATCAAACAACAATGGAAAATGTTCGCGCATATAATATGCGTCCTCCCAGATTGCCAAGTGCGGACTATAGTTGTCCCACTGGACCTTGACCTGATCTAATATTCGACGTCGTAGCTATGTGATTATCCAAGATGAGGATTGGCTCAGCTGTGAGCTCACCCTTATCTGACATCGCAAGGTGCTCAAGTAAAAACATGTGTAGGATCACTAATCATAATGTCTCAGACAAAGACGTGAAAGACATCGTGCATACACATTAGGAATTTGCAAGGCTAGTCAAAATGTCACGGGCCTCTCTTTTTCACAATATCGTAGGAGATAGTATAGCCGCTTTTTCGAACTTGATCGAACTCTCATGTGGTTTCTACCGCAAAAATACTCGATGTCCATATCGTAACTATGGTCAGCATGACGCGCATCATCATAACTCTTATGTTGATCCCGTGCTTCCTTAATCCTTTGTCTTCTGGTTGCATTTTCTCTTCCACTTCTTGGATCGCTTCTAGTCCCACCAGGACCCTATCCTCAAGACGATCCCAACTCAATGCACCTGATATGGTCACCTGTAAAGAAACTCGAAAGGCACCATCTCAATGGTTCTTTGGTAACTTTTGTTATAAGCGAATTCCACCAGTGGCAAGAATTCTTCCCAACGCCTTTGTTGGTCCATCATGTATAGGCGCAACATGTCCTCCAAGGTCTGGTCCGTTCATTCGGTCTGCCCATAGTCTCTGGGTGATACGCAGTACTAAAGTTAAGTTGGGTTCCCAAGGCCTCTTGGAAACTCATCCAAAATCGTCCAGTAAACACCGATCCTTGGTCAGATATAATCCTCTTAGGCACACCATGCAGCCTCACAATCTCACTGATGAAGACTCTAGTTATGTCAGGTGCCTGATACGTCGTACGCATAATAATAAAGTGAGAACTCTTGATCAGAGTGTCTACTACTACGAAAATCGAGTCATGTCTCCTTGCCCTCAGTGGAAATCCAACGATAAAATCCATCGAAATAACCTCCCATTTTGATTCCAGAATAGCATGTGGTTGTAGTAACCCTGTTGGGTGTCTATGTTCAGCCTTTACCTACTGACATTCTAGACATCTGGCCACATAGTTGACTATGTCTGCCTTCATTCCCTTCCAGAAGAATAAGGGTTTAAGGTCTTCCCTCATCTTCGTGACTCCCGGGTGAGCCATGTAAACTGCTCTATGAGCCTCGCTTAGGATCAACATCCTCAACTCGTCGTTCGGCGGTACGTAGATCCAATTTTTAAACCTCAATAAACCATCACTATCAAACAAAAATCCTTCAAATCGTGGTACCATCATTGTGTTTTTTCCAATAAAACCCTCGACCTCGTTGTACCAGGCATCAACACGCTGTAAAGTTAGAATCCTTTCACGTAGATTCGTCTGAAGAGGAAGCATCGGAAAGACACGTGATCTTTGACTCACTGCATCCGCCACTCAGTTCATTGTTCCTTTTATGTAAGTAATCTCGAAGTCATACTCGCTAAGAAATTCTGACCAATGTCGTTATCGCGCGTTCAGGTCGCTTTGCATAAAGATGTGTTGTAGTCCACAGTGGTCAGTCTTTAGTTCAAATTTTAATCCAATAAGGTAGTGTCTCCAAACCTTCAAGGCATATACGATTGCTAACAACTCCAAATCATGCGTCGTGTAGTTCTCCTCATGCCTTCTCAGTTTCCTCGAAATGTAAGTGATCACTCGTCCGTCTTGCATCAAGACTATACCTAAACCTTCCTTATATGCGTCAGTGCATACCAAGAAGTCTGCGTCCATGTTAAGGACCTTTAGTATCGGTGTTGTTGTCAACAACTCCTTGAGCCTCCGAAATGCTTCGGCGCATTTCTCGATCCAAACAAACTTCTTGTTTTTCTTCTGCAATTTCGTCCCTCGACGAACTGTCGATAGCATCCAGCTAAACCCATGAAGCTACACACTTTTGGGTCATTCGTCGGCGCAGGCCATTCCATGATAGCCTCAACCTTTGTTGGATCCACAGCGATGCCTTCGTCGGATATGGCATGCCCTAAGTAGTGAATCTTCAATCGATAAAATGAGCATTTGGACAACTTCCCATACAATTTGTGCTCTCGCAGACACTGTAGTACCAAGTGTAAGTGCTCGTCATGCTCCTTCGTTGTCCGAGAGTAAATCAAATTATCGTCAATGAATACTTGGATGAACTTGTCCAAGTACTCGCGGAACACCCCGTTCATCAAACTCATAAATACCCCTGGGGCGTTTGTCAGTCCAAATGGTAAAACCGTAAACTTGTAATGTCCAAACCTCGTCTTAAAGGTGGTCTTAGGGACGTCATCTTCCTTAATCCGTAACTGGTGGTATCCTGATCGCAAGTCGATCTTTGAGAACACCGTTGCGCCCTTCATTTGATCGAACAGATCATCAATCCTCGGCAATGGATACTGATTCTTGATCGTGGCCTTGTTCAATTGACGGTAGTCAATGCAGAGCCTCCACGACCCATCCTTCTTTCGTATGAAAATAACAGGTGCACCCCATGGTGACACACTAGGACGTATCAGTCCCAGTTCCATCATTTCCTTCAGTTGCATTCTCAACTCCTATAACTCCAGGGTTGACATATGATAAAGCGTTCTAGCTATCGGTTCGGTTCCTGGTTTTAGGTCTATAGTAAACTCCAATTCCCTCTCCGGCGGCATCCCAGGTAACTCCTCTGGAAACATGTCCTCAAACTCTCTCACCACCAGAAGGTGTTCTAGACCTTCCGCTACTCCCTTCTCGTTTAATGCAAGGATCGCATAAAGTTTTCACCCCTTACGCATGCTCTTCTGAAGTTGTAAGGAAGAGATGAACCTCAGGGAAACTCCATGGTTCTGGCCTACAATCACACTTCTCTATCCCTCGTCATCGACCAAGCTCAATCGTTTCGTCTTACAATTGAGTATCATCTCATGCGATTCCAACCAATCCATACCAATCACGACATCATAAGATCCTAAGATCATGACGTATAGGTTGTCCCTGGTGACAAACTCTCCCAGGTTAAGGGTACATCCTATAACCTTTCCTCCAACAGTTTGTTTGGCCCCCGAAGCCATCTCTACGAAGCTAAACTTATCCTATTCAACTGCCTTTACCTTAATCCTTTTTAGCATTACACCAGAAATGAAACTCTTGGTAGCACCGGGATCTATCAAAATACTAAGGGTTTGGTCAGCAAGGGTACCTATCATCTCAAGCATATTCTACTAGTGCTCTGTCTAGTGGTTATTCACCGCTGCATGAATCCGATGGGCCTTGCCCATATCTCCCATGGTAGTGGGTCCAACTGATCTAGACACTCTAGTCCTCTCCACCGGGTAGTCTCACTGGTAGTGTGGCTCCCCACACGTCCAACACCCATTCTTCGGTCCAGTAATCCTGGTACCCGAAGTAGAAGATGAATTCCAACGCTAAGGCCATCACAAACTTGTTGACATTAAGTTCTCAATTAGGGTGTGGAGCATAACGAGGTAACTCCAAACATGGGCCTCGTACTCGGGCACAGTATGACCACCCTATCGTAAGGCGTTGAACTCATTGAGTTGATACTCAATGAATTCCTCAGAAAAATATGTCTTATGGAACCGTTCCTCGAACAATTCCCATGATACATCATCGACGGTCATGTTCAAGTTGAAGGAGCGTCTTCCACCATAAAAGAGCGTTCCCCTTCAGTGAAATACCACGAAGAAGACCTTCATGATGGAGATCTTGATCATGAAGCGTGAAGCACAACGCCTTGCTCTACAACCATGCCTTAACGAAACAACCATCCACGACACTCGTGGACTCGAGAACTCAACTCTCTTGAGTTCTCGGTGGATGCTAACGGTACTAGCTAGGGCGTGTTGTGGACCCTCAGGGGTACAGGTGCCCTGGTCTCATCTAAGTACTAATGGTGAATCAAGGCCTTTGACATTACCTGGAAGGGTCGTGTCAAACCACCATCATCCCTTACTATAAGAGAATCCATCCCAAGGACTTGTTCCTCCCCTTAGGGGTCAGATACCTCATCGTGAATCTCTACGGTGTCATATAACCATGCTTATTGCAAGGGAAAGTTTAGGTTTTAAAATAGCGTTAGGTTAAGACTCAAGGGTTTACTACAGTGTAAAGCATGGAGATCCACAGTCACGGGGTTGAACCTGCTTTGATACCATATGTAACGACCCCATCATTACGTCTACAAGAGAAACAATAGTGAAATTTTTTTGACAAACACAGGACAACAACGACAATTACAACTAGACGACGCAACTGACAGCGAGTACCACGCCCATAGAACAGGAAACAACAACTAAGACTCCACACACTGGAACCAGGGAAACTGGATGACATGTGCGTAGGACAACGAGGAGGAATGACTACCCGCCCGATGTGACATGGCACACCTACAAGCTAAGGGACCATTACCCCTCACGATACAACGACCTTGACGAACCAGACTAGAACCTTCGGGTGCGCTAACCAAATGTATGAAGGAATTCCACCCATGCACCCAAGACAAATTACAATGGTCATCAACACTCACATAACACGTATCGATTTCGGCCAAGTTCTCATTCATCGCTATCTAATAGGGCATGCCATGATTCTCTCATCAGGAATCATGTCATCCCCAGGTGATAGATGCGTCGATAACCTTGGCACAATAGATCCTATCTGGACCGAGGACTCTAGATGGACCGAAGCACTAGGAGCCAAAATAACTGACTGGAAGACTACGCCTACGCCCCCAAGCAATGGGTAGACACGACACAAGATACCTTCGAATCAACTATGCGAAGGACTGGAGCACTCTTTTTTCCTACAAGACCACCTATGGTGTAAAGGCAGACCGCTCACCCCTTCCAGCTTGACCTAAGGTGCGAGGCGAAAAACTTCCAAAAACTAAAGGCCGATAAGGTTTTAGCTGAGAAACCACTAAACTCTCATTCAAGCTTGCACAACCTAAAGACTAGTACCCCCATAATCATGATGTCTAATGCATCCTAATATCTGTCAGGCAATAATTCTATGGGCGAAGGAGTGGACCTTTATCATTACTAAATCGTCAAGCTATCAAAAGGTTAAAAATAGGCACTTGACCAAATCAAACACTAGTTAGCAATAAACACTATTCATTAAAAGGTGAACTCTTAAAATTTTTATAGTTGATCTATGCTACCACAAAAACGATATTGATGTTAAAATAATCAGCCGACAATTAACCAGTTTAACTTAGATGGTGAGGTTGTATGAATTATTAACCACAACTTTAATATGAAAGTTATAGATGGTGTCCAATTAAGTTCCAAAAAAAATGTGTTGGTCAACTAACGCCATCCACAGAACGCATGAGGTGACTATCTAAAATTGTTTCCATTTCCAGGTTAAAAGGCACAGTTGACAATTAAGGCAAACTCGTGGCCATTTGATAGCAGCAAGGCACAGTCAACATTTAATGGCAATCGTGGTCTTTAAATCCGCAACACAATCATCCTTAAATATGCACAAACATTGTACAGAGACACATTAGAAGGGATTCACATTCCCATCATCAATAAATAGGCAAGATCATTGTACTAACACACACCAAAAGGGAATACCTATTTTTTGTCACCAACAAAAAAAACATAACGCAGTACCAATCCGCACCAGAAGAAATTACACATTTTCTGTCATTAATAAAAGGCAAAACGCAGACTACTTTTTAATGGAAAATCGTGCCCATTTAATGGCAATTCAAGCCCGTTCAATAGCAACTCAATCAACGTAACCACAATTCATATCCACTCAATAGAAAACGCAATCAACCATATACATTACACAAATAAAAGGGAAAATGTAGTCGTTGTAGTAGCAACACAGTCAGCAATTTAAAGGGTAAGACGTGGTCCTTCCAACATCATAAAGGAAACTACATTGTTGTGAATAATAAATTGGGCCACACACAGTACAACCACACCGAAAGGGATGACATTGTTGTCATTAAAATTTGGCCAGTCACTGTACAAGCCCACCAGAAGGAATACATACTTTCTGTCATTAATAATTAATCAATTCACTGTGCCAAACACCCCCGAAAGGAATCACTTTGCTGTCATCATTAGATTAGAAAAATCGTGTCCATTCATCAACCAAAACGTAGTCAACAACATACGCTACACACATAAGAAAATCATTGTGAAAAAATGCACCAGACTAGAAGCTACATTGTCGTCATCATTTAGAAATGAAAATCATAGGTAATAACCATGCCCTTCTCGGGTAAAATCACTGGAGAAAAAAAAATTCTGGGAAAAATCGCTCAATTGAAAAAATGCACAGGAAAAAGAGATGCAGATCGTGATCCCCAATGTCATCAATAAGTAAGGAATCACATTCAGAAATGAAATTGTAGAGCCATATAATAGGTAATGGAAACACCTTCAATAAGTAAAAATGAAGAGCCACATAATCAGTAAAGGAAACACCTTCAACAAGTAAAAACGTAGAGCCACATAATTAGTAAAGAAACACCTTCAATAAGTAAAAACGCAGAGCCCCATAATCAGTAAGGAAACACATTCAACAAGTAAAAACACAGAGCCCCATAATCAGTAAGGAAACACCTTCAACAAGTAAAAATGCAAAGCCACATAATCTGTAAAGGAACACCTTCAACAAGTAAAAAACACAGACCCACATAATCAGTAAGGAAACACCTTCAACAAGTAAAAACGCAGAGTTAAGGAAACTTCTCCATCAAGCAAATTAGGGTTATTTAAATGCGTCAAGGAGCAAGGTGAACCTTCAGCCAAGGGCAACATCGAGGGTAGTCATCTAACAAGTTTGTCCTTCGCTCATCATCCTCGCACAGAAAAGCAGGGCGTTGAGATCCATAAGTCTTTTAACGCTAAGGCGATGACCGTAGATCAAGCTCCTAGACGATTGTTTAGGCGAGAAGTGGTGAGCTAGGGATGAAGGCTAAACAACCACGAAGGTCACAATCAACACATATGGTGGTTAGGACGTGTGGGGAAATGAAGTTCATGGGAAACCAATCAATCAATCAGCTAGGCCATAAAAAATTTAGTCATGAATCTAGACAACCAGTTTACCTACCCAATTAAACATGCAGATACAAATCATAAATCCTACAACAATCTACTATACAAACGAAGAAAGTGTATCGTTGCCTGATTGCCCGCTCTGAGTGGACATCCCACGCGCTCCGTGCAACTCCCGCTTGCCGACTAGCAAGACTTCACCGGTACCTCCCAACCAATGCTAGAGGTACTCTTCTTCCCCCTTAGCCCCCCGAGCCACAAAGGGGCCACACACACACTATCCAGAGATTTCAACTAGCTCCTAGCTCGCCTCGCAAGGTCGAGCCACCACTCCTCACCGAGTTGGGTATCCCAACTCCCACAAGTTAAGTCATTCAAGTATATATTTATATAGTGTAACGTTACGGAAATAGAAGATGCTCCAACCTCCATCACCTCCCTTCATTATATAGAGTTTTGTGGTTCCTTACTTTCCAAAAATTCTCTTTTAGTTAATTTTTTATAATTAAATTCCTAAAAATTCATCGTCGTACAAGTGTCACCCATCCCCTTCATTCCTCCATAAATTAAATTCTTTAATTCCCTCGCCCACCTAGAGTTACTCTTAGAATCACTCCTAGGTGTCCCCAAATTCTCTTACAGGTTTTAATAACTTTCTCTTTTATTAAATTGTTAGTTCAGTTTAAATTAGAAAGCTCTTAAATGGTAGATGCTTTACTAAGTTTGACCTTCCGCTTTTTCCCTTATGTTCCCCTTTTTCCCTTTTTATGTTTACCTCTTTTCCTAGTTTCCTAAAATTTTAGATTTTCCCTCTTTCCCCTTTTTAATTAGAACTCAAAAAGGCAGGTGTGGAATCTAACCCATTTTTCCCTTTTATCTTTTAATTAATATAATTTAAAAAAATAATAAAACAGTTAATTCCCTTTTTAAATTTTATTTCAACGGATTTTTTTTAATGAATAAGTTAAATTTCTTACTCCCTTCATGTTACAAGATTTAACGAAGATCATAATTATCATTTATGTTGTTTTTATTTTTATTTTTATTTTTATTTTATAGATAGACAAAATTTTACCACTAGCATAATTTAGACTTAGAATTTAAATTTTTGTACTGGGAAACATTTAATTAGGGAATGTGTTTTAAAAATACTTAACATGTTATTCATCCTAAGGCCATCTAGATTCTTTCCTCTATCATCAACAATGCGATGTGCCCTTCAGGACGCACTAGGTGCTCCAAGGGTGTCACTCACCTCATATGTTCCCTTGCGCAACGTGCCCTTCAGGACGCACTACATGCTCCAAGGGTGCCACTCGCCTCTTGACTGACTTGGTAGACATCAATAACCCCTGGAGTCAATACTCCGCCAAGTGAAATTGTGGGAGACTAAGGGCCTCTAAGGAATAAGGCCCCTTCCTTATTTCACGCCCCTTAGAATCATCGTGAGCGACTGTCGCAGTCTTCCCTCATGGCATCGTGGGTCCTCTCGAACTAGGTAATCGTTAACCTACAGTTTGAGCCACGACGAGAGTGCTAGTAGGCTATGGCAGGGTTGTTGTCCACACCTCTCCCTCAACATCTCTGGTAGTCGTGCATGACCCCTTTACTCCATATGTGAGTTTGGTCGGCAAGCTATCGTCAGCCTGCATCATCAACAAATCATGTCAGAATATGTCTATATCATATCATCTAATCAGATGCACTAATATCATAGTAAAACAATCCAACCCCAATGCTATACTTCCTGACTCGATCTAGATTCCAAGGGGTTCCATCAATGCCTTTGCATCCTCGAGGTCCAAAATCCTTCACACTCAGTAAAACCGAGTCAATAGCACCTGTCTATGTCAATGCAGTTAAACCATGTCATCAACCCATAACGCCTCATAATCAAAATCAAATGTTTTAATAGCATAATAATCTGGATCACTTGCGAGCAAGTGTCCTCAAAGAATAATTTCGCTCAGTGCGCCAGAGCGGGATGTTACACTTTGTTCTATTATTGGACAGTACCATCACATCTGTGTTGATTCTCGTTGCCCTTTTACAGATGCACAAGATTTGAAATTTTACTACAAGTGATGAAATGACCAGGCCGCAAGATTTGAACTTTTACTACAAGTAGGATCGTGTGTTGTCAGTTCTGAAAGTTTAACTCTTTCGCCCACTATCCCACAATTGAAATGGCTTACAAAGTCAGTAAACGAACATATATTTCTTCGTATTGAAAGTGATCGATCCCCAATGAAGACTACCAACCAAGGTGCCTGTTCAGTGCAGGACAGCGAGCAATATGCAGCTAGCTATGCATCGGCAAGGCAAGTGGTATATACATCAGACGTATATATCAAGGTGATTCTACATTGTATATACCAATCATTTCCTTATTGAATGTTGTTTATTGTTGGCCACTATTAAAAACCAAAAATCAAGGTATTATTGTTCAAATTGGTTTATGAGACCCCACTCATTTCCTTATTGAATGTTGTTTATTGCTGGCCATTGTTCAAAACCAAGGCATTATTGTCCAAATTGATATTGAATGTTTTTTATTGCTGGTCACTATTCAAAACCAAGGCACTATTGTCCAAATTGGTGAATGAGACCCTACTCATTTCCATATTAAATGTTGTTTATTACTGGCCATTGTTCAAAACCAAGGCACTATTGTCCAAATTGGTGTATAAGACCCTCTCCACCCAGTAATTTGAGTGGTAGAATTGGTGTATGAGAACCCTTTGTTTGTGGGACAAGAGATCCCCTTTGGATTTGAACTTGGGACTTTTTAGGAGGAAACACATATTCTTAATCATTAATATAGAATGATAATTAAGTAAATTAATATGGAATGATAATTAAGTAAGAAAATTATTATACAATGATAACTAAGTAAATTGAATAAAACAATATGATTTATAATTTATTAAAAAGTAATATAAATGATAATTAAAAGGAAAATAAGATATAATAATAATAATCTACAGAGGTATAACATACCCTACTCCTATGGATTTGAACTTGAGACCTCTTAGGAGGAAACACATGTTCTTAACCATTAGGCCCACTATGATTTATAATTTTTTAATAATATTAAAGTGTTTTCATATAGTTGTTTGCCATATATTACATATATTATTAATAATAATGTTTATTGTTATTCAAGAGAATGTGTTACATAAACATAAAATTATTATATTAATATTACTTATTTTATAATTATTATGAAAATCTTAAATTAATAATTAATTTATCATTATTAATATATTTAATGTTATAATAATAATATTAAAATATATATAGTTAAATATATATTATTATGTTCGAGTAAGAATATAAACAACAATAATATAATATAGTTCACTATATTATGATGATGATGATGATGATGATTAATGTCCACTAAGATTTAATTAGTCTATTGGACCTTAAGAGGGTAAGTGATTACTTGGGATTCTTTAGAATTTTGTTTCTGTGCTGGAAAAACATTAAGAGAAGCTTTCCAAGATCACCATATTTTTCTTGAGTTAAGAGGTTAGAAAGGTTGGTAGTGTGGCAAATATTTTGAATATGGGTAAATTCATGAA
>ML819770.1:175983-203373 GCA_009831015.1 Picea engelmannii | reverse complement strand
CATAGTTTTGCTTGAAAGTATTTATAAAGATATAATGTATATTGTCAACAATGTCTAGTTGAATCAATGAAGGTGGGTAGTTAATATAGTTCTCACTGTTTAATTTTCACTATGCTAGGCTCAAGCATGAGGTTTATTTCATTTTATTATTTACTTGAACCATGAACATATGTAGCTACACAACTTACAAGTGCTGCAATAACCAAGATCACAAGAAGAATAACCATGCATAAGAACGCAAGAAATATCCTAGGAAAACCCTTCTCAACAAGGGAGAAAAACCCAACAATCCTTTGCTATATTCTCAAGAGAAGATCCTCCAACCATGAAACCCTAATGCACACAAGAGGGTGCTCTACTACCTTGAAACTTGTGCCCAAGAGAGGTGCACACTTCAGCCCTAGAAGATGTACTTGTTGAAATTTCCAAATGACAAGTGACTTGTGTGTTTCCTCAATGGGGAAATCACCTTTATTTATACTAGACTAGACAGACCAAAAGTGGTGTCTATTGGCACAACAGGGCTGACCTCAATAACTTAGAAAATAATTAATTATTAGAATAAACATTAATTATCTTTCACATATGGTGGAGCCGACCTGTACCCTTTACATCACAATTAGGGTTATAGGTAAATCTTACTCTCAGACAATATAGCAAGGGATCCACACATTCACTAGTGCTCAACCACTAGGGACACACCCACCTGTGCTCAGCCACAGTGATATCCTACTCAACAGATCTCTATCTCGCTAAGTCCACATGAGAATCATCTGGAGTACTATCTCAGGCCTAACTCAACTGAGTCCACAAGGAAGGAGACCACACGTCATAACAACTCAGTCTAGATTCTGACGCACACCCATCACATGGGCACCTTCACCCCACACAGGGGTACACATCATTTCATCTCAATCCAGAGAGGAACGACACACCCATCTCATGGGCATCCTCACCCCACACAGGGGTACACATCGTTTCATCTCAATCCAGAGAGGAACGACACACCCATCTCATGGGCATCCTCACCCCACACAGGGTCTCATCTCAGTCCAGAGAGGAATGACACACCCAACACATGGACTCTCTCACAAGTCGACTCAACTCAGTCTTAGGGGAGAACGTGTCCTGGAGGATGTCTCACGAAGTTGTAATCATCAACACTCTCTCTCAACTAGGGAGGCATTCTCTAGTTGGCCAAGTCTCTCACGGAAGTACTTGAACTTTGTCTTGGCAAGCGGTTTGGTGAAGATATTTCTATCTGCTCATGTGTAGGAAGGTACTGCACATGTACTGCTTTCCTCTACACCATGTCTCTGATATAATGATATTTTATCTCAATATGTTTCGATCTATTGTGAAACACATGATTCTCTGAGAGCTTCACACATCTCTGGTTATCATAATGAATAATGACAGGATCCATCTCATGATCAAATAAATCTGTCAGGAGCTTGTGAAGCCACACTGCTTCGCGGACTGCCACACTCAGTGCTATATACTCTGGTTCTGCGGTACTCAAGGCCATAGAGCTTTGTTTCCTACTGCACCAGGAAACCATGGCAGACCCAAGGTAAAACAACAACCAGATGTGCTCTTCCGGTCCACTGCGCTCCCTGCCCAATCTGCATCGGCATATCCATGCAAACTCATGTCTACACTGGAGGCATATCTCATGCGATATCCAACTGTGCCTTATATATATCTCAATACATGCTTCATTTCTATCCAGTGAGTATGTCTCGACTGACTCATGAACTGACTAAGTACATTCACTACATAACATATATCAGGTCTAGTGTTAACCAGATACATCAATGATCCAATCAACCGTCGGTATAAATGTGGATCAATCTCTACTGAATCAATAGAAGCATCGTTCGTTTTCTTCAAATCCATCACCATCGGTGTAGGCATGGATTTACAGTCTGTCATACCAAACTTCTTCAATATCTCCACTGTATGTTTTCCTTGACTCAGGAAAATCTCATCAGTCCTATGCCATACTTTTAGTCCCAAGAAGTAGTGCATCATACCCAGATCCTTCATCTTGAATTCAAAAGTCAAAGCTCGCTTGCATTCAACAATAAGTCTTTCTGAACCGGTGAGGAATAAGTCATCCACATACAGGACCAAGATCAGACACTTGTCACCAACAATGTGATAATATAGATTTGGATCAACACCACTTTTGTTGAAGCCCAAACTCATAAAGAATCCATCCATCTTATCGTACCAAGCACAAGGTCCCTACTTTAGTCCATACAGGGCTTTCTTCAGCCTGCACACATGAGATTTCTCGTCGTGTATCACAAATTCTTTTGGCTGCTCAATCTAAACTTTTTCCTCAATCTCACCATTGAGAGATGTTGTCTTTACATCCATCTGATGTAGTTTCCAACCCATGGATGCAACTAGTGCAATGATAGTACAGATGGAGGTGTATCAGGCTACTAGAGCAAATGTCTCCTCATAATCAATTTCCTCCACCTGTGAGAATCCTCTGGCTACAAATTTCTCTTTGTATTTGTCGACATTTCCATCAGCTGCATGCTTGATTTTATAGATCCACTTGGAAGTTACTACATACTTCCCTTCTGGTCTTGGAACAATATCCCACGCATCATTCTTCAAGATGGAATGATACTCTTCTTCCATGGCATCTTGCCATACCTACTGACCTGTCGCTTCTCCCTGAGAAGAAGGCTCAGTATCAACGATGTGGCTCATCGCTGAAAAATAGCTCGAAAATCTCTTTGGTCTCTTGCTCTCTCAGAATGTGGCTTGAGGAGCTGCATGTCCCTCTACCTCCTGCAGAGTTTGTCGAGCCCAGGCAAGTCTTTTATGACCTACTACAATGTCTTTGGGAACATCAACTGGAGAAACTGGATCAACTGGAACAACTGTATCAACTGGAACAATCGCTGTCTCCCTCTGAACTGCTGAAGGGGGAGAAGGTACTGTCTCGCTGTCAATCTCCATATGAGATTCTATGGATCTTTGAAAGGCTATCTCTTCTTCAAAGATGACATCTCTGCTTACCTCAATCTGTCTCTGACCAGGGATGTAGATTCGGTAAGCCTTTGAAGATTCAATGTATCCCACAAATGTAGCCTTTCTTCCCGAGGGGTCTAGCTTGGATCACTTTTCTTTGGGTACATGAAGATACACTGGACACCCAAATATCCTGAAGTGTCCTACCTCATGCTTCACTCTGGTGAAGGCTTCTTCGGGAGTCATGTTCTTCAAAATCTGGTGAGGACTCCTGTTCTGACCATATACTGTTGTCATGGATGCTTCTGCCCATAGAATCGTAGGTAGATGCTGATCATGTATCATTGCTTTGGTTGCTTCAATGATGGTTTTGTTTTTCCTCCTTCTCAAATAGTTTTGACTCCCTCTGAAGTCTGAAGGATAAACATCTTCCTTTGTTGTTAACTTGTCTGGAACAAGAAAACAAACGAAACGAAACAAGACAATAATATCTCCTAGAGGAGAATAGTGAGTACATCTCTAGAATCAAAACAATTTAAGGATTGTTGTCACAACTACAACTTGTGATGTAGCAAACTTAGAAATGTAGGTTAGAGGCATGATAATTAAAACAATCAAACCCAGAGTCTTCACTTCCAGTGTGTTGTTCCTCTGAATGCACTGAGATCCCTCTGGATCCACAATTGCAACAAAGGTTCCTTCCTCCTGCAAGTACCCTAATGACAATGATACAAATAATACATACAAGTGCATACCTGAGAGTGCTGATATGAAGATGAAGGCTTCATCTTTGATGTCTTCATGTCTCTAATGTGGCTATGGATTTGTCTTCCAATCTTCTTCATGTAGTCTGAAGTTGCTTAATTTCTCAAGCCTATCTTCCAACAAAGTTCTGTTCTTCATGGTTTGCAGATTCTTTCACAAACCCTTAGCAACTAGGCTATGAAACCTAACAACCAGGCTAGGCTAGAAAGCTTAGGTTTTGTTAGAGTTATGAGTGCCAACAAGAAGCCTTAAGAGAGTCACAGGAATACTGGTGAGCTGTAGAACTTCTTCAATGGGTTGTAGAAACCCTAAAACTGAAATTTCTGGAATTTCTGCAGAAAATTGCGGAACCCTAGAAATCCTAGGGCCAAATATCCAAAATTCTTGGAATTGCAATATGAGAGTTGCTGAAGGTGCGCTGAGGGAGGCCGTACACCCCTATGCAATTTTTAGCCCCAACGTTTCAATATTAAGTGCTGGAACACCCAAAAAGGGGAGGGTCGTACAGATTTCTGAAAACCCTAGGAGGGCCGTACGGTTCTGCAGAAGAGAGAGGACGACTGCTAGAAGCTTGTGCAATGGATTCTTCAAGACCTATGCTCTGATTCCATGTTTAATTTTCACTATGCTAGGCTCAAGCATGAGGTTTATTTCATTTTATCATTTACTTGAACCATGGACAAATGCAACTACACAATTTACAAGTGCTGCAATAACCAAGATCACAAGAAGAATAACCATGCAGAAGAACACAAGAAATATCATGGGAAAACCCTTCTCAACAAGGGAGAAAAACCCAACAATCCTTTGCTATATTCTCAAGAGAATATCCTCCAACCATGAAACCCTAATGCACACAAGAGGGTGCTCTACTACCTTGAAACTTGCACCCAAGAGAGGTGCACACTTCAACCCTATAAGATGTACTTGCTGAAATTTCCAAATGACAAGTGATTTGTGTGTTTCCTCAATGGGGAAATCACCTTTATTTATACTAGACTGGACAGACCAAAAGTCGTGTCTATTGGCACAACAGGGCCGAACTCAATAACTCAAAAAATAATTAATTATTACAATAAACATTAATTATCTTTCACATATGGTGGAGCCAACCTGTACCCTTTACATCACAATTAGGGTTATAGGTAAATCTTACTCTCAGACAATATAGCTAGGGATCCACACATCCACTAGTGCCCAACCACTAGGGATGCATCCACCTGTGCTCAACCACATGGACGTCCTACTCAACAGATCTCTATCTCATTGAGTCCACATGAGAATCATTTGGAGTACCATCTCAGGCCTGACTCAACTGAGTCCACAAGGGAGGAGACCACACGTCATAACAACTCAGTCCAAAGTCTGAAGCACACCCATCACATGGGTACCTTCACCCCACACAGGGGTACACATCGTTTCATCTCAATCCAGAGAGGAATGACACACCCATCTCATGGGCATCCTTAGCGCACACAGGGGCACACATTGTCTCATCTCAGTTCAGAGAGGAACGACACACCCATCACATGGGCACACCCAAGATATGGGATCTCTCAGAGGTCGACTCAATTCAGTCTTAGAGGAGAACGTGTCCTGGAGGATGTCTCAGGAAGCCATAATCATCAACACTCACTAGGGTTCAAGTATTATCAATAACATTTCATGTGTGTGCTCATGTTTGTGTATGTGTGCTAGTGCATGAAAGAACAGTTGATGCCAAGTGTATGTCGTGAGTGACTTTGTTAGAGTAGGTGACCTCCACTCATGGATTCTAAGTTGAAGTCCTAGTTGAGTTTGTCAAAATAGATACCCTACACTCATAGATTCTAACTTGAAGGAGACTAAATTGAATGGGCATGGTGGTTTCCCCATAATGCTAAATTTGAGTGCGCTAGCCTCACCGTGATAAGAGGATTTCACTTCAAGAAAAGAAAAATATAAATGCATAATTGGATGGTGCTTTGGTATCATCTGTCAAATGGTTGTGTTTTAATTTAAAGGTTTCCAAGTTGCACTTGTTTAAAATGACAATTCTGTCTTTGAAGATATTTGTTTCCCTATGGTTGAATGGTAAGTAGGGGACGGAAAAATTTAAACGCATATTTTTGTTTTGATGGTGCTTTGGTATTATTCCCAAATTGTATGCATTAATTTAAAGGTTGTCAAGTTGCACTTGTTTGAAATGGCGAATTTTGTATGTTTGATGATGTCCACTAGCCTATGGTTGAATGGTATGTAGGTGATGCTTCCTATGAAGAGACTATTCTTTTTGGTCTTATATAACCTAGAATAGAAAAACAATTGCATTTGGCTGCCTTTGATCACCCAATATAGAATATACTGGAGACCACACCCTTTAGATAGAATGAGACTAGGGTGGAAAACCAACCTACTTCACCTAAACAAGACTACCATATTCATCTAATACACTTAGTGGGGCTTTACACCTTAGGGGTTTGGGTCATAAACCCAATGGATGGAAACCTTGATGATATCCGCCTCACCACATTTTCTAAGGGAATGATAATGGGTGTTAACTTTAAGGACTAAGGCTTATGACGAGGAAGATAATTGCCACTTAATTTTTTTTAAACAAAAATCGGTAAATTTATATTAAAAAGAGTTGTAGGTAGGCTGAACATCAAGGAAGTACAAAAAGGAAGCTACCATGGAATAAAACCATCATTGTAGGCAGACAAAATATTTCGAAAACAAAATTTCTAGATCATCCTTTGCTATAGCCTTCAAAAAATTCATGCTAGTATATACTCTTAAAAAAATGCCTAATATAATTAATGATTTACAATACATAAACGCTAATGAAATACATGTTTGTTGATGGCTTCATCTTGAATCTTGATATCCCAAGTCCATGTCCTCCATCATTTGATGCACTCTGTCTTCTTCCTCGAGGTCTTCGTGACTTGAGTAGACCGACATTCTGTAATTAGATGCAACTGATTGTGAGCCTTTACTAAGATTGCAGATCATGTTTCTCAACATGGAACATTTTTCTTCCAACACTTGGATTTGTTGCTTCTGTTGAACTAGAGTATTTTTGACCAAAGCATTTCAAGATATACATTGATGTTCATTTTCATGAACTTTGGTAGTTATTGAGAAAATTGAAATTTTCTTGTGATTGATTGAATCCTCATGTTTGTGGAGAACCCTATGAAATTATTGGGCTTCCCTATAGTCCATCTTCAGACCTTGTTGGCCAATCAAAATATGCTAGTCACATAAAAAAACCCTTATCTTCCCTTAAACTATTGCTACAGACAAGAATTGTGCCAAGGGGGACAATGTAGGATGGATAAGGGATAGTCCGCAAGTTCCAACATCTAGACGTCAAACAACACCACCAAACAACCCAAGAGAAACTTGAAGCCGCAAGCACCTAGAACCCCAAACACCACAAAAACAACGTGGTTCTAGAATAGAACATTAATAGAGCACCACAAAACCACCAAAAACCTCACCAGAGAAAAACTCCAAAGCATGGGCAACAGACAAAGATAAGTTCTTACCAAGAAGGAATGCATGCCTAAAGTAGACCTCCACCAAATTATGACATCAAAACCACCCACAAACTATGGAATTATCCCACCTGAGTACTGAAATATCTTGCAAAAGGTTTCCAAATGCCGGTCGAGATTTAAGTTTAACATGTGTGAGGCCAATGAATAAATCCCTCCACATCTCGTCCCCCCACTTGATGTCACATGATGCCATGAGTATCGTGACAATTGTTGATTGTTAAAGTGGTGACGTGCCTTCATGTTTGATAAAACACAAATGAGCTTAGGGGATGGCTTGAACATATAGATCCCCATTTTCCTTAAAGACCCATTCTTTTAACTTGATTGCATTATTTGCAAGGCTATCAACTTGTTAATCAAGGTCCCTTAGAACCTTGATGAAGGAAACCTCCTAAAATCTAAGAGTATCAGTTTGAATTGTCGCTATGAGTGGTGTTATCTTGTCGTCAAAAGGAGTCTTCCTAGAATTCATTAGATTGATGATTATACTCGAATTGTTGATGACAATCAAAGTCCTTACTATCCCTGTATTTACTACAATTAGACCTTGAAGGAGGGCATACACCTCGACATGGTTATTTTTGGATGTTCCTAAACCCCATGCATAAGTCAATTCTTGTTTCCCTTAGGATCAACAATAATTCCCCACGCACCTGCCACCTCAAGTTTTCCGTTTGATGCTCTGTTAAAGAAGACATTGTGATTTTTGTTTTGAAATTGTGAATCACATAAGTCTTTCTCATTGAGTCTTAATTTCCACGATGAACAAAAAACTGGCTTGTGAGTGTCTGATTTTGAAGTTGGCACAAGGTCCATTAGAAATCCTGATAGCCATGCTCTCTTGTCATTATCAAGCCAATGAAACTCGTGGTCCTTTCTCCCCCTGGAGTTCAAAGTTTTTCCTAGAAGGCCTCTTGCTTTTTCAACAATTGATCTTGGATTAGCTAGCTCATGATGGAAAACAACCTTATTACAAGCTAGCCAAGTTTTCTGACAAATGAATTTAGCTAATTCTTTCCATACTCTTTTCAGAATATATATTTTTTTGAATGACCCCTTGTAACATTTGTTCTAGTGGGTAAACATATCCTTCCATGAGTTTTTAATTTTGTGGTAGATCCCTACAAAGGTTGCTTTCTAGACTTGTTTCAAGAAAGAGCAGTCAAAGAAAATATGGCGAGTTGCTTCAACCTCGCCGAGGCACAATGCACAATGAGTGGGACCATGAATTCCCCTCTTCTAGAGATTCTTCGCTATCAATAGATTCCCATGCACCATTACCTAGCAAAAATTGTTTATTTTGGGTACGCTATTTTGATGCCAAACATGATGCCCTATATTGGAGCATTGGTGAAGGGGCATAAGCTAAGTTTGAAACTGATATCCACCTTTAACACTATATTTTGAGTTCCCCATCTTCTTCAATTAGGGACAAAGAAATAAAAAGGGGCGCAACCTTTGAGAGAGGTGGCAAGAGGGGCTAAATGGGCAAGAGGCAATCTGAGTGACTAACCCAACCAATGACTGGCGTCAATTTCCCAAGATGAGATATCATACAAGGTGATTATTCCTTGACTGTCCATCCATTGTTTTAAAGGGAGAAACCTGTTTTTTGTTCCAAGGAAGGATTCCCCATGACATTGTCCTTCCACACATTAATCAACTTACCATTGCTTGGAATCAATGTTAGCTTGAATTGAACAATCGAGGCTATAGATTTGAGGATATTCCAAATGTGTGACCCTTTCTTATTTTCCAGTGGTCTATCTATGCATCTCTCTTGATTTCCTTGGAAATAATTCATGAGGTTAACCTTCTTCCGCCATTCCACCTTTCTAGCGATCAACCTCCATACTAATTCGACTCCTAGAGATAAATTCATGAGTGAGGGGTCTTGATAACCAAGCCTCCTCTGTCATTGGGAGATCTCACCATGTTCTAATTGATTAAGTGAAATTTTTTAAAGTTTGATTCCCTCCCCCTGCAACAAGAATTTTCATATTTCACGTGACACATGCTGCATAATTCGCACAAGAGATAACATAGTAGAACATTTGAAAATTGGGAGAGTTGAAAGTACCATATTAATGATGACCACTTTTCCTACTGGATTCAACCATTAAAATCCCTACTGTTGGAATTTGGACTTGATTTTTCTTATGACACATTGTTAGGACTGCGTTGTAGGATTGCTTAGAGATATTGGCATCCCCAAGTACTTGAAGGAGGTCTAGGACTCTTGGCAAGGGAAATATAGGATTCTGGAGATTGCATGGAGTTGAGAATTGATATTCTATCCAAAGATTTGACTTTTTCCATTATTTACCTTACCACACGAAGATTTGAGAAGTTGGTCCAATACACATTTAAAGGGATCAATAATGATAGTTGAACCAACACTAAGAAGAAGGGTTTGATCAATGAATTGCGAGTGGTTTGTTATTTTGACACCTCTAACTAATTTAATTCCCAACAAGTTTCCCTCGACCCATTCTAATTCCAATTCCCCACTTAAGGTTTCAAATTTAATAATATATATGAGAGGGGAAATGGGACAACCCCGTGTCAATCCTTGGTTGCTTTTGAAAAAAGAGGTGGGCCTCCCACTTATTAAAGGTACGATCCATGAATTACTAATGCAAGTAGAAATCTATTTAATAAAGTGAGGACAAAAACCAAATTTAGTTAAAATATCAAACATGAAAGAATGCCTTACTTGGTCAAAAGCATTGCCCATATCTATTTTGATGATCATCCCTTTGTCCTTGTTCTCCCTACTTGAGTGGATTTCTTTCTGGACCATTAGTATATTGTCAACTATTTGACATTTCTGCATGAATCCTCCTTGGTTGGCAGAGATTATTTTGGGAAGAATCATCTTCAACCTATTTGCCATGGTTTTTGTTAAGATTTTTATAAGAAGAGTCACACAGTGAGATCAAACAAAATATGGAGGAGGAGGATGGATTTGCTTCTTTAGGAATTAGAGCAAGGAAGGATGAGTTCACCGTGCCATTTATTTTGCGAGATTTCTAAACAAACTGGAGCATGCAATTTAAATCAATCCTTGTAATATCCCAACAGACCCAGTAAAATCCCTGGAGCTTAGTTAAGGGCTAGGCCCCAAATAACATTAAGAATTTCAACCTCCTTTATTACTTTATTCAACTCTACTTCTTATCATTAGATATTAGAGCGGGGGGTATGTTTTAGCGTTACAAAAGAGGAATTAGAATTCCCCCCCTCCTGTTCGGAGTATAGAGACTCAAAGTGATTTCTGGTTGCCTCTTTGATTGCTATAAAATCACTCTATTACCCCCCAGACTATGGGTAACTAAGGAGATCATGTCTCGAGGCCCACAGGTAGCAAACATGGAGTGATGAGAGTCAGATTGACTAGTAGAGCCCGTAGGGTCCCTCCTATTCATGCTGATCACCGCTCATCACCGTGAGCAGAGAAACATCCACTACATTGGCTTGTTCCCAGAGGAAAACAAGTCTTTCTTCACGAGGTAAAAAGTATGGTGTCATGGAAAGTGTCACTTTAATATTTGAAGCATTTGAGCATGTTGGAAAGATTCCTTTCTTTATTATGGAACATTTTCTTGGAAATTATACCTTTTGCCTAATTTCACCCTGGTGAGTGACATGGTTTCCTAGTAAGTAGGTCACCCTCAGGAAAATGGTTGATACTAGGTGGTTCCTTGAAGGGACATCGTACCATTCCCACTCAAACTTACCACTTTCTACATTTCTTCCCCTCTGTTCCCTCATTTTTTTGGTTTCCAGGATCATTGATGTAAGAAGGGATTGTACCTCATTTCATGGGAAGAAGGGGCTAAAGGCCCATAGGTGTTGTAGCTGGAAAAAGTTAAAATCCAATCATTATGCTTCCAGATTCTTGCCCTAAGATCCTGAGAGAAATGAAGTGCTACTCCATAAGAATCAAGGACCTTCTAACATATAACTGATAAATGTACTGCTTGTTGGGGAAATGCATTTTGCGGTGTCTCTTACTTTCCATCGCATATGAAACTCTATGTGTTTCTAACTTCAAGTGGCATCATGATAATATTTACTTTCCATTGCACATAGTACTCAATGCTTTGGACCATAATCAATTAATGGAAATAAAGGGCTTGGAAAAATGTTGCATCTTAGACGAAGGACAACACACCCTCTACAAAGGCACCCATACATGAGACAATACAGACCCTTGTATGTCAGAATTCCGTACCTAGAATTATTTCCCCAGTCCATATCATATTCATTACATGATTTAGATGGGTTCTTCTTGGGAAACATCCTTTGATTTGGGGATTGCCCTACCCAATAGGGAACCATGACACCCCTCCCATACCTAAATTATGCAAAGTTTATAAGTTCCTTGAGCATTTGTTTAATTTGAAAAGTGCTCAAAATTTATAAAATTATGCAAAGTTTATATTACCAAAAGATATGTCGTTGAGGAGAATGACTCAATCCTCTCCTGCGATAAAATTTTGGCACCATTGATGGAGAGGATTGAGTCATTCTCCTCAACGACATATCTTTTGGTAATATTATACCGAAGACCTTATCTTACAAATCTTAGCCGGCGAATATACTGAGGGTGATTCCCTCACCTTCCTTTGATGATCCAAAGAGGTCATTCTATGACTCCACTAGTACATTCCTTGGTGTCATCTCGATCTCAACTTTGTATACTCTCAAGTGATGGAACCATGGCACCTGGGGATGACCAAGAAATATATCCTTCTATTGATTTTGAGAATGTTCCTAGATACCCACATGAGTTTGTTGTTTGGGAAAACCATCCAATGTTCGAGGGTCATGTCGTTATTAATAGCGTAGAGATTATTGAGTACCTATGGGAAATGGAATCAAAACCTAAGGACATACGAATAAAATTGTTTATACGTTTCCTACCCTCGAAAGTACAAAATTGGGTCAAGGATCATTGCCAACCAAAAGGAATATATTCACCCATAGATCTCAATAGTATATTTATTGAGTATTGGCGCCCAAAATATCAGACATATGAAGATGTCCTTCGAAATCTCCCAATAGTCCTTGAAGACGTACGGTTCACCACTAAGATTGTATAAGATCTCAGGAAGGTGTATCATGCTCAAAACAAAGAACCCAATGAAGAGATTTGTGAAGAGCCTCCTCATGAAGACCAATTGCTGGTGTTTTCTCCTCCATTTGATGAAGTCATCCAAAATTTCTTTCCTTCTACACAA
This sequence comes from Picea engelmannii, assembly GCA_009831015.1. Taxonomy (NCBI): domain Eukaryota; kingdom Viridiplantae; phylum Streptophyta; class Pinopsida; order Pinales; family Pinaceae; genus Picea; species Picea engelmannii. The sequence continues at coordinate 190,823 of ML819770.1, read as the reverse complement.
GAAGAAGAGAATGCGGTAAGTTATTTTCCTTTCCAAATTTTTGATGATGCTTTATTTCATGATTCGGAAAATGAATAAGTTCTAGAGGAACCCTTGGATGCACTAGGCCCTGCATGTTATAATAAATATGATGATGTGGTTGATAACATTGATGAGTTTATACATGTTGGGAGACGTAAATGGGATGTGATTGGTCATGATGAAGATCCCGTCTATGATATTGAAGGTCACATTCAATTGTTTCCTTTACAATAGCCATATATGATTACTACAGATTTTGATGTCTGGCGGAAAGGAGATGACATGATTGTAGATTTGTTTCAACCACCTAGGGATGATTTTTTGCAGCATTCTTGTGATGATTTCCGATCATACTCTGGTGGATTTGATACATATTATTTTGAGCAATTGGATTTACTTGACGAAGAAGATTTCCAATCACCACTGTGCTCCAATTTGATGAGGGTAGGGACATGATTTTCCTAGAGAAAGATTTTTGAGATGATATTTTTCAGCCTTCCTCTTTTCCTTCATCTCACTATGTCATTGAGGATGCAGCTAGGAAACACATTGCTTGTTCTAGGATGTCTCCGACATAATTTTTTTCTTAGAATTTAAGGGTAGGTTGAATGCTTTAAGAATAAGTTTAACATCTCGATCTTTCAACCTTCCTATGAGTAGTTGTCAGTCATCCTCCGTATTCTTGTTCATCCCTTCTCAAGCCTTGAGGAGTGATAATATCCAAGGTAGTCAACATTCAGAGTCTTTGAGCTAGCCTTATGAGTCTTTATCTTGTCACAACCCCTTTTAGAGATGGATCAAGCATCCTTGTGGGAACATGAATTGGCATAATTTTTACGTCCCTCCCACCTCCATGAGTTATACTTTATGATTATTTATGATATAATGCATGTTCTAGCTCATGAACTTTTTGTGCTTGACTTATCTTTATTTTGGTTCATGATGAAACACATGTGTAGATGTTTTGATACAATGCTAGGATGGTTTATCTAGTTATATGATTACACCTAGCATTTCACTAACATATATTAGAGTAGGTGTTAATATGTGTTCGTTTAACCATAGACAATATCACAATATTGTCACCCAACCATAGGCACACAACCACCCCTGAACACCATAACCTTGAAAAATAGAATAATTCCGGAAGCAGTACCAAACCCAACAGATAACCAATATATAACGCACCTTTCTCCAAAGGTAGAGCACCAAGAAGAAATTCCAAAAACCAAAAACCATAAACCAAGACCAACTCCCAACTACAGTGGTTGAAACTACACTCCTCCTCGAGACTTGTGCACCACTTTATCTTATGTGATCTTGTGAGTGAGAGTGAGTCCAAATGAGCTCAAACACCCTCTATTTATAGTGCTCTTTGTCACCTATCTAGGCTTACTTTTCCTTTTAGAGGCTAATACTTCAATATTAATTCTTTTATTGAGCCGACTTGTCTTCTAGGGTTTCTACACATCTGTTTAGGGTTTCTCTAGCTTGCAGAATATTCTAATCTAGTCAGAGGTTACACATGGAGGTTGATACCTCCCACAACTACCATAATATAAACACTCCCTCCTATCTAGGGAGGTATTAGCAAGTAGCACCGTCATAACCACATGACCTATCTCATGATCACATAGATCAAGTCACGAGCAACATCACCACTATCAATATCATCTGATAACATCCTGACATAAAACATATACCATCAACTGCATCATCTCTCGAAGCCATACTCCAGTTGAGTAATCAGACATGATGTTGAATAAGTCATGTGCCTAACTCATCTCACTCAACATTATGTCTCACGTAAGTCACTCACTCAACAAAATGATACAAGGACCATCCTAATCCGAACAAACATCCTAGAAGAATAGTTGTCCCAACAGATGTTGAATGTTCTCAATTGCTACAAGAACCATCTCCTTCACTGTATCTTCTTTAATCCATACTAGCATGATGTAAATACATCATAGCTAAGCTGTACTAGCATGATGTGGAGTACCATCTACATCATCTCTAAGCTGTACTAGCATGATGCAAATGCATCATATCTAAGATGTACTGGCATGATGTAGATCACTACCTTTGCATAATCTCTAAGCTGTATGATCATATCTAAGATGTACTATCATGATGCTCTGCATCATATCTAATTTTTATTAACATGATCATATCTAGCATGATGCGAGTCATCTGCATCATCTCTAAGCTGCATGATCATATCTAAGCTATACTGGCATGCTATAGATCAAATGCCTCTGCATCATCTCTAAGCTATATATCAGATCTAAGTTGTACTAGCTTGATGATCTGCATCATATCTAAGATGTACTAGCATGATCATATCTATCATGATGCGAGTCATCTGCATCATCTCTAAGCTGTATGATAATATCTAACCTATATGATCATATCTAAGCTGTACTAGTTTGATGCTCTGCATCATATCTAAGATGTACTAGCATGATCATATCTAGCATGATGCGACTCATGCATAAGCATCATCTCTAAGCTGTACTATCTTGATTCCAATGCATTGTATCTAAGATATACTAGCACGATGTGTCTCAGGACATCTGTATCATATCTAAGCTGTACTAGCATGATAAACATCAACAATATGTCAACATGGACCATTCTCCACAGGGAGAATTTCTGTCCATCGACACTCCCTCCCAACCGAGGAAGTCATCTCCTCCCTTTCAACCAGGGGAGCAATCTCCATGAGTCCCAAATTATCCCTCAAGTATGTAAACTTTATCTTGGACAAAGGCTTTGTCAAAATATCAGCTGTATGCTCATTGGTGGAGATGTACTGGAGAATCACTTCGCCTTTCTGGAATTTATCACAGATAAAGTAGTACTTGATATAAATGTTCTTCGACCTATCATGGAACAAGGGGTTCTCTAAAATATTCACACAACTTTGATTATCACAATGTATCATAGTCGAATCCGACACCTGATTAAATAGTCCAGAAACTAGCTTACGAAGCCATACTGCTTCCATACAAGCATCACAAGTTGCAATATACTATGATTCTACAGTGTTGAGTGCAACAAACTTCTGTTTCCTTCTAGCCCATGATATCATAGCAGATCCCAAAATGAAACATATACCAGAAGTAATATTTCTGTCATTTGCACTCCCTGCCCAATTTGAATCAGTAAATCCATGCAATTATACATCACTTTTGAGGCATATCTCAAACCATAGTTTAGCGTCCCACAAGGATATCTCAAAATATGCTTTGTTTCTATCCAATTCTCATGTCTAGGTTCCACCTGGAACTGGCTCAACGTGTTCACAACAAAGCAAATGTCCGACCGGGTATTCACCAAATACATCAATGAGCCAATCAATTGTCGGTACAGGGACAAGTCTACTGGACCAGAATCAAAGTTTCTCAACTTTCTCACATCTGTCACCATGGGAGTTGCCATGGATTTGCAATCCATCATCCCAAAATTCTGAAGGATCTTTACAACATAATTCCCTTTCCCTAGGAAGACTTCACCACGCTCCTGCCATACTTCTAGTCCTAAATAATAATGCATGAGATCAAGATCCTTCATATATAATTCAAAGGCTAGCTCCTTCTTACACTGAATAATGAGAGGCTCTACACCTGTCAGGAAAAAATCATCAACATATAGTAGTAGGATCACATGTGCATCATTCACAACCTTGTAATAAAGGTTTGGATCAACATAGCTCATGGAGAATCCAAGCCTCGTTAAGTAACTATCAATTCTTTCATACCAAGCTCTTGGATCTTGTTTGATTCCATACACAACCTTATTTAATCTGCATATATGGGTATCTCTTGGGTGTACCCCAAAACCTTGAGGTTTCTCTATGTATAATTCTTCCTTAGTTAATCCATTGAGAAAAGCGGTCTTTACATCCATCTTATGTAAACTCCAACTTATGAATGCTGCAAGAGATATGATGGCTCCGATAGAGGTATATATGGAAAATGGAGCAAACATCTCATGATATTCTTGTCTCTTCTAGTGGGATAAACCTCTAACCACGAATCTCACCTTGTATTTATCGATACTCCCATCTACTGCATGCTTTATCTTGTAAACCCATTTTGAAGTTACCACAGACTTTCCTTTAGGTCCAGGAGCAATTACCCATATATCATTCTTCACGATGGATTGATATCCTTCCATCATAGCTTCCTTCCATTCTTTATTCTTGACTTCTTCCTCAAAGGTGAAAGGTTCTGCATTGACAAGACTTGTCATGAGTGCTGCATAACTAGAGAATATTTTGGACCTCATTCTTTCCCTGAAGGTGCCATTGAGAGCTTTATGTATTTCTGCTTCTTGTAAGATGGATTCTAGCCATGCCAGTCGTTTTCTATTCTTGGGTACAACAACTAGTTATATCGGTTCAAGTGGTTGGTCTGATTCTTCACTGGGATGTTTTGGCGAACATGTACTTTCTTCCTTGGGGCCTTCATGTTCTTCTTCATTATTGGAGTCTATGGGATCTTCTATAGGTTTTTTGAAGGAAATATTCTCATCAAAAGTTACGTCCCTTCTGATTTCAATCTTCTGTTGACTTGGGACATAGATTCTGTAAGCTTTTGATGTATCACTATATCCAATGAATATTCCCTTCTTTCTCAACGGTTCCAACTTCTTCCTTTTGTTCTTGGGAACATGGATATAGACAGGACACCCAAAGATACTTAAGTGTTCCACACTTGGCTTCTTTCTGGAAAAGGCTTCTTCTGGAGTCATGTTCTTCAATATATGATGATGAATTATATTATGAATATATATAGCTGTCATAGCTACTTCTACCCATAGAAACATGGATAGATTCTAGTCATTCATCATTGCCTTAACATATTCTTCAATGGAACGATTATTTCTTTTTGCTACACCATTCCGTTGAGGATTATGTGGGACAATTATCTCCCTCCTAATCCCATCTTCTTTACAAAAGGCAATGAGCTCCTTGGAGGTGTATTCTCCTCCATTATCAAATCTTATCATCTTAATCTTCTTATTTGTCAAGTTTTCCACTTCAACTTTGAATTCTTGGATCTTGCCAAATATTTAATATTTCGTCTTTATCAAGTACATCCAAGTCTTTCTTGAGAAGTCATCTATGAATGTCACATAGTAAAGAGAGCCTCCTAGAGACTTCACTGGCGTAGGACCACATACATCTGAGTGTATCAAATCCAAGATCTCCTTGGATCTATTCTCACTACTTGGGAATGGTTTCTTAATATTCTTCCCAAGTGCACATCCTCTGCAAATACCTTCATGTACTAATTGTAGTTCTGGTATGCCTACAACCATCTGTTTTAGATATGACAATGCTTGATAATGAAGGTGAGCATACCTTCTATGCCATAACTCACTAGGATTGAGTTCATCATGTACAAGAGCTTGAGAATTATGATCTAGGAGTTTATACAATCTTCCTTCACATATCAAAATAACTCTAGCATCTTCTATTTTTGAATCTTTAGACCATACAAGAACTTTTCCATTGACAAAAGATATTCTATCTTCTTTGTCTTCCAAGCAAGAAATAGATACTAAATTCTTTTTCAAACCAGGAACATATAAAACATTGTTAAGATGAACATTGTTACTTGATTCCATTTTGATATAAGCTTTTCCCATTCATTTCACTACATAGGAGGTATTGTCTCCAAGTTCCACTTTATGAGAGGTTTCCTTTTCCTTCATGTTTGATATATTTTCACAATCACTAGTCATATGTCTTGAAGCTCCACTATCGATTAGACACATGTCATCTTCAAAGGATCCTATAAGAGCTGAGTTTTAGAAGAAATCTATTTCTTCACGCTTGGCTTTATTTGAAGGTTCTTCATCATTTACAATAGACACATGATTGTGCCTTTCCTTTCTCTTCTTTGATAGTTTAGGGAAATTCCTTTTTTAGTGTCCATAATCATGGCATCCATAACATTGTACCTTTGACATTTATCTCTTATGATTCAATTTCTTTCTTGAACCAAATATTTTCTTATCTCCATGTCTCTTGAACTTTGTTGCATAGGCTTGGGCATCCTCTTATCTTTGAGATATTCCTTTTGAGTTTATCCTTGTCTCTTCTTGTGAGAAACATATCCAAAGTTATTCAAGCATTGGAAACTCCTTCCTTGTGTTCATGCTTGCAACAAATGCATCCCATGATCTAGACAGACCATTAAGTGCAATATTCACAATTTCATTCTCTATAATAACTTCTTCAATGGATTGTAGTTGATCTCTCAACTGATAAATCCTTACAAAGTATGAGGCTACAATGTCATCCTTAGTCATCTTTGTGTCACAAAGCTCATTCTTCAAACTCATCACTTGTCCAATATTTTTGACTGCAAAAATGTTAGTTAGGGCATCATACATCTTCTTGAATGAGTCAAGATTGGATATGTAGGGTATAAAGTGAACTTTGATAGAGTCCACAATGATACTCATAGAGTTGATGTCATTGTCCTTGAATTTCCCCATCAGTGCAACATTATGAGGTTCAACTTATTTTCCTACTTCAAACTGTGGTTCCACAATCTTTCCCTTCACAATATCTAGAACTTTGTTCTTGGCAAGGATGAGGTCAATCCTTGTCTTCCATGCTTTGAAGTTTGAAGATCCTTCTAACTTATTCTTTGAATTCATGGAGTAAGTCGTGACTGCCTTTGAATTTGACTTTGACCAATCAAACTTTGACTTTGAACCAAAAATTCAACCTTGACGTTTTTGCTCACTGAAAATACCAAGAGGTGCCCTAGGATAAGGCACACTAGAATGTATAGGAATTATGCTAAAAATATCTCTCAAAGTGCCCAGAAGGTTAGGTTAGTGTTTGCTACAGCTGCACAATCAGAAACCCTAGCTGCAGCTGCCACTGCTGCCACAACGAACTTAACAAAGCACTGCCATGCTAACTTCCAGTGGTTAGACTGTCCTGAAGGTGGTGTGGGACCATAACTTGTTAATACATGCTCGTTTAACCAAAGACAATATCACAATATTGTCACCCAACCATAGGCACACAACCACCCTTGAGCACTGTAACCTTGACAAATAAAATAATTATGGAAGCATTACCAGACCCAACAGATAACCAAGAGATAACACACCTTTCTCCAAAGGTAGCGCACCAAGCAAAAAGTCCAAAAACCATAAACCAAGACCAAATCCTACCTACATTTGTTGCATCCACTCTCCTCCTCCAAACTTGCACACCACTTTATCTTATGTGATCTTGTGAGTGAGAGTGAGTCCAAATGAGCTCAAGGGACCTCTATTTATAGTGCTCTTTGTCACCTGTCTAGGTCCACTTCTCCTTTTAGAGGCTAATACTTCAATATTAATTCTTTTATTGAGCCGACTTGTCTTCTAGGGTTTCCACACATCTGTTTAGGGTTTCTCTAGCTTGCAGAATATTCTAATTTAGTCAGAGGTTACACATGGAGGTTGATACCTCCCGCAACTACCATAATATCAACAGTAGGTAGGTTAGGGTAGGCATTTTCATCCTACATTGCATTGTATATATGTTGCATCATGAATATCATGGTAGTATAGTTGCATCTTGCTTGGATTTGCATACACACTTATGATTTACATATTATTTTATTGCATCATTGCATATTGTTATGTTACATTCTTATGTTTTGCATACTCATATTGATATGTTAGAATAAAAAATGTCAAAAATTTTCTTTTCAAGTTTTGCTCTATATTTTTATATTTTCTCATATGAATAAAGGGTGAGTGTGCCACCCTTCAATGTCCCAACGTGTCTTGTTACTGTGTGTGTAGGTACATGTCATGCCAGGAGATGATGAGGTTCTCATTCACTCTACAGTGAGCACATGTCCCAATGTAGGATCCATATTTTACCCCCCCCAAGCTAGGGGTAACTAAGGAGATCATGTCTTGAGGCCCACAGGTAGCAGACATGGAGTGTTGAGAGTCAGATTGACTAGCAGATTTCACAAGGCCCCTCCTATTCATGCTGATCTCCACTCATCACCAGTAGCAGAGAAAGATCCACTACATCGTCTTGATCCCAGAGGACAATAGGTCTTGTTTCATGAGGTAACAAGTCTGGTGTCATGGTAACTGTCACTTTAATATTTGAAGCATTTGATCATGTTGCAAAGAGTCCTTTCTTGATTATGGAATGCTTGCTCGGAAATTATACCTTTCGCCTAATTTCACCTTGGTGAGTGACATGGTTTCCTAATAGGTAGGTCACCATTGGGAAAATGGATGATACTAGGTGGTTCCTTGAAGAGTCATTGTACCATTACTGCTCATACTTACCACTTTCCGCACTTGTTCCCCTCAATTCCCTCATCTTTTGGGTTTCTGGGCTCATTGACCTAAGAAGGGATTGTAACTCAATTCATGGGAAGAAGGGGTTAAAGGCCCATAGGTGTTGTAGCTGGAAAATGTTAAAATCCAATTATTATCCTTCCATATGCTCTCCCTAAGGTCTCAAGAGTAATCAAGCACTACTCCATACAAATAAAGGACCTTCTAACATATAACTAATAAATGTCTCGCTTGTTGGGGAAATAAATTTTGCGGTGTCTCTTACTTTCCATTGGATATGGCACTCTCTGTGTTTCTAACTTCAAGTGGCATTGCGATACTCTTTACTTTCCATTGCACATAGTACTCAATGCTTTGGACCATAATCAATTAATGTAAATAAAGGGGTTGGAAAAATGTTGCATTATGGATGAAGGAAAACTCACCCTCTACAAAGGCACCCATAAATGATACAATACAAACCCTTATATGTCAGGACACCATACCTAGAAGTCTTGCCCCAGTCTATCTCATATTCATTACATGACTTAGATGGGGTCTTCTTGGGAAACATCCTTCAACTTGGGGATTGGACTACTCAATAGGGCACCATGACACCCCTCCCATACCTAAATTAGGAAAAATTTATAAAGTCTTTGAGCATTTGTTTAATTTGAAAAGGTGGGTTTGATGCACATGTTTGGGTTGTTCTCTTATTATATGTGTCTTATTTGGCACAATTCATATGACTTGTGAACCCTTGGAGGGCATACTTATTTGTCTTTGCAGGATCTTACCCACAAGATGGATGCTATACCCCACGTCTGGGGCACCATTCAATGATGAGCGTTGCACATTGATGATGGAGGGCGTTGAATTTGGAGGCATCTTATCATGGATAGAGGATGATACTCCACCCTTATCCACTTGAACGCTAGCCTTTGGAGGCCTGGACGTCACCCTCCTATCCCATGACGTCACCTAGGGGCTAAGGTTTGATGGAGGAGGCATATAGCATGGAGCTTGGCACATGAGAGAGGGACACATGGCCTTTTGAGGCCCAACGTTCCACCTTTTGAGCCTTGACATCACTTTTATGAGCCTAACATCACCCTACTAGGGCATGCCATCACCTTCTTAAGGTTTTATTTCATGTAAATTTATTTTTTTTGTAAATTGAAAAGACAATTTGAAGGGGTCGGCCCTCTTGTGTAAAGACATGAATTTTCATTAGAGTCTTTTGGATGGCTAGGGTTTCCATATAAATATGGCTATACAAGACTCATTTTATCATCACATTCTTCTCACACATGTGAGAGACAAGTCTGAAATTTTTTCTACATTGGGGTTATTGGCTCTTTTTCCTCATGCACTATCTCTTGGAGAACAAGTGTGGAACATTCTTTGCTGATTTTTGAATGAATTTTCTGAAATTAGGGTTTATTCTTGTTATATCTTGGTGAAGTAAGTAAATTTATGCAATTTCATTTCATGTTATTGAATGTTTGTGGTAAATTTTACATGTTCATATTGAATATTTTGCTTGGTAAAACCATAAGAGAGGAGCATAAGTGCTTCTTCCTCTCACAAGGTTAATTTGTGAAGGAAATCCTACCTAGGTTAAAGATCCTAAATCCCTAAAGTGATAGCACTTTAGGAGTTTGATTCTAGACTTTTGATTGTGACATAATTGAAGAACTTAAGAGGGAGAAAAGGTTGTTAGATCCCAAAAGTGCTTGCACTCTAGCAATCCTTCTCTTTAAGGTTTGAAACCTAAGACCATAATGTGCTAACACCTTAGATTTGAAGACCTACCTCTTAGATCTTGCTACTATAATCTCCAAACATATTTTATTGCTGTTGTAAAAGACTCCATATCCCTAGGGCACTAATCATTTAAGCTCTCTTGTGGTGAAAGTAATCAACAAAATCTATATTCTCAATTTCTCAAGCTATCTACTAACTTAACTAACATTGACTAAAGCTAATTCACTTGCAAAATTGCTGCTGTTACAAAATTTTTCTACAGCCATTTAAATACTCTCTTATTTTCTGCATACATAGATCTAAAGGTGGCCTAAAATTACCAGAAATTGCATATAACAATTGGATATTAATCTACTAATTTTATGCTGAATTTTCATTCTCAATTGTTGCATTTCCGAGGCATATTTCTTACTGCTGTTACAAATTTGTGCTTGCTGTTATAAACTATTGTTTTTCTGCAATTTTATAACAACTATATCATTTTTACATTGTCTAGTGTCTTATGAGGTTTTGATTGCATGTTTATACTTGGAAATCAATCATATATATGTTATAAGTGTTCTTGTTCCGGGCAGGTACTCAAACAACTCCATACCTCATCCTTTTCGCAAACTTAGACTGTTCATTAGGTGATCAAGAGAGGGGGTGGCAGGCTTGGATACAAACTTCTACTTTGATCCTTTGAGGTCACCTGGAAAGCCTCCATTTTGGTGGACCTCATCCATCACTAAAACAAGGGGATTTATTACTAAGGTGACAATGGTAGGATATCCTATGGTTACACAAGTTTTGGTGATCTTGTGTTGGGGTTTGCACAACTATAAATCCTGCGATAACACACTCAAATTTGAACCATCCTCCAAAGAAATATCTTTAACATTGTTTTTCTGCTCCTTGGCTTTGGCTTACCTGTGATTTCAGCCACGAGCTTCTAGATTTGAGATACCACATTTCTTCCTTAGATATGAAAGCTTTGTGTAGTTTGTGACATAAGATACTTTCTTCTTTTGTATGTTTTCCGGTGATTTCCTCCACCCCCATTCTCTCCTAAAGGGATTTGAACCATGTTCTTATTTGGATTTTTTCTTGATTAGGGGCAATGTATGAGAGATTTTCCCATTCCTTGAGGGAAAGTTTCACAAATTTGAGTTTCTACTCCCAAATATAGATAGGAGACTTGACTACCGATTTGCTCCATTCTTCTGAGATCATTTCCATGGCCTTGGGATCTTGAAGCCATTGTGGATTGAATCTAAAGGGAAGTGGCCCAAATTTTGGGGTCTCGAGTGCTTGCAAATAAATTGGTTTATGATTAGAGACAATTGATGGGATGATCCTGGAAGATACAATTTTGTCATTCAACATAAGATCACTTTAAATAAGAGATCGATCTAACCTTGTTGCAATATGGCATGGTATAATCCTTCTATTGGTCTAGGTATACTTTCCTTTCACCAGTTTAACATCCACTAAATCCCAATTTGTAATGAGGTCCTTTTTTTTTTTCTAAAAGGATCTCTAACTATGCTTCCACCTCTTTTTTCTTTGTTGTTCAAAACCAAAATGAAATCTCTAGCTATGATGTTATTTTGAGAGAATTCATAATCTTAATTTATAGAGAAAGCCAACAACATTCTTCCTTTTTTTAAGCTATAGGCATGCAGACATTAAAATATTGTAACACTTAGATGCTTATTGATGTGTGATACATGTTAATATCCAATGCTGATTTTGGTGTGAAAATTCCAAATGGATAGACATGTTATCCCAAAGAGTGCAAATGCCTCTCGAGGCCCCTCTAGAACTTACTAATGTTCCTTCACTTCTTTTCCAATGCACTTTACATATCTTCAACATTTATGATGCTTCTATCTTGGTCTCTTAGAGGAGGATAGTTGGTTTTTCATATTTTATTAGATCTCTCATGGCTTCTTCTTTTAATCGATTACCCAAGCCTCTACAATTCCATGAGACTATATTCATTATTTAATAGAGGAGGATTTTGATTTCCACCCTGTGATGGAACACTGGATTTAGGATTCTTTGCACTTCAAATTCCATCCTATAATGATTTTTCCATGGTTGTCTAGATACCAGAGTGAGAGAGGGGGGCCTTTCGTAAGAATGCAACAAGATCACCTCTTAATGAAGCTAGGAACTAAAAACAACACCAAAAGGAGATACCCAAATAATCAAATCCACGAAGAAATTTGAAAAAAAGGGATGACGAAAGGGTTAAAATGTGAAGAGATGTGTTAATTTGCCTATAAATTGATTGGTGGGATAACCCTAATGGTCATTCCCAAATTAAGGTGAAGAAAAAATTTCATTATTGTAATACCAAGGAAATAAGCTGTGACATACTACAATGAATGCCAAAAAATAGGTCTCTATAGTGCACAACCATGAGAGTCAGAAGCAATATTATAGGATCAATCTATGACAATAAAGGATAATCTATGGTATGAAAGATATAGAAGAAAAAAACAAAGTAAGAAATGATTAATTCACTAAGCCAAAAAACTGATAAAATAAAATAAAGGCAAAAGTAGCACACCAATTAAAAAGGAACCCCTAAAAATCCAAGATGCAAATTGTATCCCCATTTAAGGAAATTAGAGTTCCAAAGATGATCAAGGGTGGTTATAGGTTTCAAAATCTTTGAATGAGTCAAATTATATTATCAAAGATTAAAGAGGAGACAAGGAAAATTGTGGGTGATATACCCATTAATCTAATTATTAATCAAAATGGGTATCAACAATAGGCAAAGTACTACAAAATCATCTAATTAGACCAGGGAAGATGGTTAGGAGGATAAATCATGTATTTGCATCCAAGGTTGAAGGAGTCCTTTATATCATATTTTGTTGGGTACCACATAAATTGCATAGAGAAAATTGTATATGTTAAACACTCAATTTCGCACAAACCAAAATATATATTACTAAGTTGTAACATCATTTTAATGGTTAGCACTTCGACATGAGATACATGGCCACATGACCTAATTTTAGAAGATCAACTTTGGATAGTTGGACATTCGGACAACTCGATAAACCACTAGAAAGAAGATAAAAGTCTTTTAGAAGACAATAGGGGAAAAAGTGAGGCCTCAAAAAGAAACATGAAACTCTTGATATAGCCAAATTGTAACAACTACTAAGAAGAAGCATGAGTGAAAATTGTCATGATTCTAAATGTCATTTACAATTAAACTAATGGAGTAATTTGTTCCCTTAAGCTTGTCGTGATTCCCAATGTTATTGACAATCAAGATAACAATGTAATTGTACCATTAACATTCATAAAGGGTAGCATATGTTGAGAACAATTATGTGATGGAAAGTCCTTGAATTGTACATGCTCCCTTACCTTTATAAAACCTTAGAGAAGCTTTCATTGTATTTGAAAGTTTGAATACTTGTTATAACAATAGGGATGGCATGTGATGACCCATCTCTTATGGTTGTTCATAGTCCTTTAGAAGGATACACACTTTTAGATTCAAAATAGAAAAAAAAAGTATAAATTGCCCCACTATGATTCAAATGGAGATAACGAAACATAGACCCTCATATAGCAAGAGTGCATATACATAAACATGAACATGTATAATGTGGAATAACTTAAATCATGGTGTTACAAATTCATCTATAGGAGGATCTAAGATCACAATGGCCACCCCATTCTCATCATCTTGTTTCTCTTGTCTTGTTCTAATATGTCGAGTAGTAACTAGGGTTGTTGAGGGAACTCTCTAATTTTGGATTCTAAGAGCTTGTGCCCATGGTTGCCTCTATTCTATCATCACCTCTTGCTTGTTTGGACTGAAACATGATTTTCCCTAAGTTGTTCCACTTCATTGCCTCTTTGAGAAAACCTTCATTTTTGACCCATACAACATAATTATTGAAAATATTATGATCATCCTAAAAAGTAGTATTTCTTGAAGCAATTATTTGTTATATAAGTATAAAAGGTAGACTTTAGTTTTGAGAAATGGGTAATGAGTCACAAAGGTACAATATCAACGTTTCCCAACACATGGGAGTATACAATACCCATTAAACTCTGAGGTGATTGTATGTTTAGACAATTCATTTTGAAAATGCCATAGCCTTTGGAAGCTGCCAATTGTCTTTGCTACATACAAGATACTTGGGGTAGGCACCCTAGTTTCTACAATTTAAGATGCAAGATATACCATGCAAAAGGGTTATTTTTGGTTTCTAGGGGCAAATTTTAATCATTTTAGGGGTCATTATTTCTAAATCATGGATGTATCGTTAGCTTCTAACAATAAACAAATAAATAATGTTAGATCTACTATACACAACATTTTCGATGACCCCCATATGTTGATAGCTTTCTTTGCATGCCTTCTTGCTTGTTAGATCTCTCGTCATTGATGCAAACATACGTCTTTGTCAATATTCTTAGTTTAGGAAAAAAAGTTATTATTCCCAATGATAACTTTTCTTGATAGCATGATCAACATTCCACAACACTATTTTTGGTTGCTTGATGCAGTCAACAAAATAATTACCTCGAGCACCAATGATCTTCTTTAATCTTTTATTGCTCCATCTCCCCTTATGAATCTTCAAGCTATTTTCCAATATAGCACATTGAATTTATTTTCTCTCTATCATGATTCCTAAAGAATCTTCTAAATGAACTTTCCTTTATTTGCTATTTCTCTAAGCTCATCTTGTAGTAATTAG
>ML819770.1:149594-175883 GCA_009831015.1 Picea engelmannii | reverse complement strand
GACTCTTCTTATAAAAATCTTAACAAAAACCATGGCAAATAGGTTGAAGATGATTCTTCCCAAAATAATCTCTGCCAACCAAGGAGGATTCATGCAGAAATGTCAAATAGTTGACAATATACTAATGGTCCAGAAAGAAATCCACTCAAGTAGGGAGAACAAGGACAAAGGGATGATCATCAAAATAGATATGGGCAATGCTTTTGACCAAGTAAGGCATTCTTTCATGTTTGATATTTTAACTAAATTTGGTTTTTGTCCTCACTTTATTAAATAGATTTCTACTTGCATTAGTAATTCATGGATCGTACCTTTAATAAGTGGGAGGCCCACCTCTTTTTTCAAAAGCAACCAAGGATTGACACGGGGTTGTCCCATTTCCCCTCTCATATATATTATTAAATTTGAAACCTTAAGTGGGGAATTGGAATTAGAATGGGTCGAGGGAAACTTGTTGGGAATTAAATTAGTTAGAGGTGTCAAAATAACAAACCACTCGCAATTCATTGATCAAACCCTTCTTCTTAGTGTTGGTTCAACTATCATTATTGATCCCTTTAAATGTGTATTGGACCAACTTCTCAAATCTTCGTGTGGTAAGGTAAATAATGGAAAAAGTCAAATCTTTGGATAGAATATCAATTCTCAACTCCATGCAATCTCCAGAATCCTATATTTCCCTTGCCAAGAGTCCTAGACCTCCTTCAAGTACTTGGGGATGCCAATATCTCTAAGCAATCCTACAACGCAGTCCTAACAATGTGTCATAAGAAAAATCAAGTCCAAATTCCAACAGTAGGGATTTTAATGGTTGAATCCAGTAGGAAAAGTGGTCATCATTAATATGGTACTTTCAACTCTCCCAATTTTCAAATGTTCTACTATGTTATCTCTTGTGCGAATTATGCAGCATGTGTCACGTGAAATATGAAAATTCTTGTTGCAGGGGGAGGGAATCAAACTTTAAAAAATTTCACTTAATCAATTAGAACATGGTGAGATCTCCCAATGACAGAGGAGGCTTGGTTATCAAGACCCCTCACTCATGAATTTATCTCTAGGAGTCGAATTAGTATGGAGGTTGATCGCTAGAAAGGTGGAATGGCGGAAGAAGGTTAACCTCATGAATTATTTCCAAGGAAATCAAGAGAGATGCATAGATAGACCACTGGAAAATAAGAAAGGGTCACACATTTGGAATATCCTCAAATCTATAGCCTCGATTGTTCAATTCAAGCTAACATTGATTCCAAGCAATGGTAAGTTGATTAATGTGTGGAAGGACAATGTCATGGGGAATCCTTCCTTGGAACAAAAAACAGGTTTCTCCCTTTAAAACAATGGATGGACAGTCAAGGAATAATCACCTTGTATGATATCTCATCTTGGGAAATTGACGCCAGTCATTGGTTGGGTTAGTCACTCAGATTGCCTCTTGCCCATTTAGCCCCTCTTGCCACCTCTCTCAAAGGTTGCGCCCCTTTTTATTTCTTTGTCCCTAATTGAAGAAGATGGGGAACTCAAAATATAGTGTTAAAGGTGGATATCAGTTTCAAACTTAGCTTATGCCCCTTCACCAATGCTCCAATATAGGGCATCATGTTTGGCATCAAAATAGCGTACCCAAAATAAACAATTTTTGCTAGGTAATGGTGCATGGGAATCTATTGATAGCGAAGAATCTCTAGAAGAGGGGAATTCATGGTCCCACTCATTGTGCATTGTGCCTCGGCGAGGTTGAAGCAACTCGCCATATTTTCTTTGACTGCTCTTTCTTGAAACAAGTCTAGAAAGCAACCTTTGTAGGGATCTACCACAAAATTAAAAACTCATGGAAGGATATGTTTACCCACTAGAACAAATGTTACAAGGGGTCATTCAAAAAAATATATATTCTGAAAAGAGTATGGAAAGAATTAGCTAAATTCATTTGTCAGAAAACTTGGCTAGCTTGTAATAAGGTTGTTTTCCATCATGAGCTAGCTAATCCAAGATCAATTGTTGAAAAAGCAAGAGGCCTTCTAGGAAAAACTTTGAACTCCAGGGGGAGAAAGGACCACGAGTTTCATTGGCTTGATAATGACAAGAGAGCATGGCTATCAGGATTTCTAATGGACCTTGTGCCAACTTCAAAATCAGACACTCACAAGCCAGTTTTTTGTTCATCGTGGAAATTAAGACTCAATGAGAAAGACTTATGTGATTCACAATTTCAAAACAAAAATCACAATGTCTTCTTTAACAGAGCATCAAACGGAAAACTTGAGGTGGCAGGTGCGTGGGGAATTATTGTTGATCCTAAGGGAAACAAGAATTGACTTATGCATGGGGTTTAGGAACATCCAAAAATAACCATGTCGAGGTGTATGCCCTCCTTCAAGGTCTAATTGTAGTAAATACAGGGATAGTAAGGACTTTGATTGTCATCAACAATTCGAGTATAATCATCAATCTAATGAATTCTAGGAAGACTCCTTTTGACGACAAGATAACACCACTCATAGCGACAATTCAAACTGATACTCTTAGATTTTAGGAGGTTTCCTTCATCAAGGTTCTAAGGGACCTTGATTAACAAGTTGATAGCCTTGCAAATAATGCAATCAAGTTAAAAGAATGGGTCTTTAAGGAAAATGGGGATCTATATGTTCAAGCCATCCCCTAAGCTCATTTGTGTTTTATCAAACATGAAGGCACGTCACCACTTTAACAATCAACAATTGTCACGATACTCATGGCATCATGTGACATCAAGTGGGGGGACGAGATGTGGAGGGATTTATTCATTGGCCTCACACATGTTAAACTTAAATCTCGACCGGCATTTGGAAACCTTTTGCAAGATATTTCAGTACTCAGGTGGGATAATTCCATAGTTTGTGGGTGGTTTTGATGTCATAATTTGGTGGAGGTCTACTTTAGGCATGCATTCCTTCTTGGTAAGAACTTATCTTTGTCTGTTGCCCATGCTTTGGAGTTTTTCTCTGGTGAGGTTTTTGGTGGTTTTGTGGTGCTCTATTAATGTTCTATTCTAGAACCACGTTGTTTTTGTGGTGTTTGGGGTTCTAGGTGCTTGCGGCTTCAAGTTTCTCTTGGGTTGTTTGGTGGTGTTGTTTGACGTCTAGATGTTGGAACTTGCGGACTATCCCTTATCCATCCTACATTGTCCCCCTTGGCACAATTCTTGTCTGTAGCAATAGTTTAAGGGAAGATAAGGGTTTTTTTATGTGACTAGCATATTTTGATTGGCCAACAAGGTCTGAAGATGGACTATAGGGAAGCCCAATAATTTCATAGGGTTCTCCACAAACATGAGGATTCAATCAATCACAAGAAAATTTCAATTTTCTCAATAACTACCAAAGTTCATGAAAATGAACATCAATGTATATCTTGAAATGCTTTGGTCAAAAATACTCTAGTTCAACAGAAGCAACAAATCCAAGTGTTGGAAGAAAAATGTTCCATGTTGAGAAACATGATCTGCAATCTTAGTAAAGGCTCACAATCAGTTGCATCTAATTACAGAATGTCGGTCTACTCAAGTCACGAAGACCTCGAGGAAGAAGACAGAGTGCATCAAATGATGGAGGACATGGACTTGGGATATCAAGATTCAAGATGAAGCCATCAACAAACATGTATTTCATTAGCGTTTATGTATTGTAAATCATTAATTATATTAGGCATTTTTTTAAGAGTATATACTAGCATGAATTTTTTGAAGGCTATAGCAAAGGATGATCTAGAAATTTTGTTTTCGAAATATTTTGTCTGCCTACAATGATGGTTTTATTCCATGGTAGCTTCCTTTTTGTACTTCCTTGATGTTCAGCCTACCTACAACTCTTTTTAATATAAATTTACCGATTTTTGTTTAAAAAAAATTAAGTGGCAATTATCTTCCTCGTCATAAGCCTTAGTCCTTAAAGTTAACACCCATTATCATTCCCTTAGAAAATGTGGTGAGGCGGATATCATCAAGGTTTCCATCCATTGGGTTTATGACCCAAACCCCTAAGGTGTAAAGCCCCACTAAGTGTATTAGATGAATATGGTAGTCTTGTTTAGGTGAAGTAGGTTGGTTTTCCACCCTAGTCTCATTCTATCTAAAGGGTGTGGTCTCCAGTATATTCTATATTGGGTGATCAAAGGCAGCCAAATGCAATTGTTTTTCTATTCTAGGTTATATAAGACCAAAAAGAATAGTCTCTTCATAGGAAGCATCACCTACATACCATTCAACCATAGGCTAGTGGACATCATCAAACATACAAAATTCGCCATTTCAAACAAGTGCAACTTGACAACCTTTAAATTAATGCATACAATTTGGGAATAATACCAAAGCACCATCAAAACAAAAATATGCGTTTAAATTTTTCCGTCCCCTACTTACCATTCAACCATAGGGAAACAAATATCTTCAAAGACAGAATTGTCATTTTAAACAAGTGCAACTTGGAAACCTTTAAATTAAAACACAACCATTTGACAGATGATACCAAAGCACCATCCAATTATGCATTTATATTTTTCTTTTCTTGAAGTGAAATCCTCTTATCACGGTGAGGCTAGCGCACTCAAATTTAGCATTATGGGGAAACCACCATGCCCATTCAATTTAGTCTCCTTCAAGTTAGAATCTATGAGTGTAGGGTATCTATTTTGACAAACTCAACTAGGACTTCAACTTAGAATCCATGAGTGGAGGTCACCTACTCTAACAAAGTCACTCACGACATACACTTGGCATCAACTGTTCTTTCATGCACTAGCACACATACACAAACATGAGCACACACATGAAATGTTATTGATAATACTTGAACCCTAGTGAGTGTTGATGATTATGGCTTCCTGAGACATCCTCCAGGACACGTTCTCCTCTAAGACTGAATTGAGTCGACCTCTGAGAGATCCCATATCTTGGGTGTGCCCATGTGATGGGTGTGTCGTTCCTCTCTGAACTGAGATGAGACAATGTGTGCCCCTGTGTGCGCTAAGGATGCCCATGAGATGGGTGTGTCATTCCTCTCTGGATTGAGATGAAACGATGTGTACCCCTGTGTGGGGTGAAGGTACCCATGTGATGGGTGTGCTTCAGACTTTGGACTGAGTTGTTATGACGTGTGGTCTCCTCCCTTGTGGACTCAGTTGAGTCAGGCCTGAGATGGTACTCCAAATGATTCTCATGTGGACTCAATGAGATAGAGATCTGTTGAGTAGGACGTCCATGTGGTTGAGCACAGGTGG
The DNA here is from genome assembly GCA_009831015.1 of Picea engelmannii. Lineage (NCBI taxonomy): Eukaryota > Viridiplantae > Streptophyta > Pinopsida > Pinales > Pinaceae > Picea > Picea engelmannii. Next base: position 170,627 of record ML819770.1, on the reverse strand, counting down.
ATGCATCCCTAGTGGTTGGGCACTAGTGGATGTGTGGATCCCTAGCTATATTGTCTGAGAGTAAGATTTACCTATAACCCTAATTGTGATGTAAAGGGTACAGGTTGGCTCCACCATATGTGAAAGATAATTAATGTTTATTGTAATAATTAATTATTTTTTGAGTTATTGAGTTCGGCCCTGTTGTGCCAATAGACACGACTTTTGGTCTGTCCAGTCTAGTATAAATAAAGGTGATTTCCCCATTGAGGAAACACACAAATCACTTGTCATTTGGAAATTTCAGCAAGTACATCTTATAGGGTTGAAGTGTGCACCTCTCTTGGGTGCAAGTTTCAAGGTAGTAGAGCACCCTCTTGTGTGCATTAGGGTTTCATGGTTGGAGGATATTCTCTTGAGAATATAGCAAAGGATTGTTGGGTTTTTCTCCCTTGTTGAGAAGGGTTTTCCCATGATATTTCTTGTGTTCTTCTGCATGGTTATTCTTCTTGTGATCTTGGTTATTGCAGCACTTGTAAATTGTGTAGTTGCATTTGTCCATGGTTCAAGTAAATGATAAAATGAAATAAACCTCATGCTTGAGCCTAGCATAGTGAAAATTAAACATGGAATCAGAGCATAGGTCTTGAAGAATCCATTGCACAAGCTTCTAGCAGTCGTCCTCTCTCTTCTGCAGAACCGTACGGCCCTCCTAGGGTTTTCAGAAATCTGTACGACCCTCCCCTTTTTGGGTGTTCCAGCACTTAATATTGAAACGTTGGGGCTAAAAATTGCATAGGGGTGTACGGCCTCCCTCAGCGCACCTTCAGCAACTCTCATATTGCAATTCCAAGAATTTTGGATATTTGGCCCTAGGATTTCTAGGGTTCCGCAATTTTCTGCAGAAATTCCAGAAATTTCAGTTTTAGGGTTTCTACAACCCATTGAAGAAGTTCTACAGCTCACCAGTATTCCTGTGACTCTCTTAAGGCTTCTTGTTGGCACTCATAACTCTAACAAAACCTAAGCTTTCTAGCCTAGCCTGGTTGTTAGGTTTCATAGCCTAGTTGCTAAGGGTTTGTGAAAGAATCTGCAAACCATGAAGAACAGAACTTTGTTGGAAGATAGGCTTGAGAAATTAAGCAACTTCAGACTACATGAAGAAGATTGGAAGACAAATCCATAGCCACATTAGAGACATGAAGACATCAAAGATGAAGCCTTCATCTTCATATCAGCACTCTCAGGTATGCACTTGTATGTATTATTTGTATCATTGTCATTAGGGTACTTGCAGGAGGAAGGAACCTTTGTTGCAATTGTGGATCCAGAGGGATCTCAGTGCATTCAGAGGAACAACACACTGGAAGTGAAGACTCTGGGTTTGATTGTTTTAATTATCATGCCTCTAACCTACATTTCTAAGTTTGCTACATCACAAGTTGTAGTTGTGACAACAATCCTTAAATTGTTTTGATTCTAGAGATGTACTCACTATTCTCCTCTAGGAGATATTATTGTCTTGTTTCGTTTCGTTTGTTTTCTTGTTCCAGACAAGTTAACAACAAAGGAAGATGTTTATCCTTCAGACTTCAGAGGGAGTCAAAACTATTTGAGAAGGAGGAAAAACAAAACCATCATTGAAGCAACCAAAGCAATGATACATGATCAGCATCTACCTACGATTCTATGGGCAGAAGCATCCATGACAACAGTATATGGTCAGAACAGGAGTCCTCACCAGATTTTGAAGAACATGACTCCCGAAGAAGCCTTCACCAGAGTGAAGCATGAGGTAGGACACTTCAGGATATTTGGGTGTCCAGTGTATCTTCATGTACCCAAAGAAAAGTGATCCAAGCTAGACCCCTCGGGAAGAAAGGCTACATTTGTGGGATACATTGAATCTTCAAAGGCTTACCGAATCTACATCCCTGGTCAGAGACAGATTGAGGTAAGCAGAGATGTCATCTTTGAAGAAGAGATAGCCTTTCAAAGATCCATAGAATCTCATATGGAGATTGACAGCGAGACAGTACCTTCTCCCCCTTCAGCAGTTCAGAGGGAGACAGCGATTGTTCCAGTTGATACAGTTGTTCCAGTTGATCCAGTTTCTCCAGTTGATGTTCCCAAAGACATTGTAGTAGGTCATAAAAGACTTGCCTGGGCTCGACAAACTCTGCAGGAGGTAGAGGGACATGCAGCTCCTCAAGCCACATTCTGAGAGAGCAAGAGACCAAAGAGATTTTCGAGCTATTTTTCAGCGATGAGCCACATCGTTGATACTGAGCCTTCTTCTCAGGGAGAAGCGACAGGTCAGTAGGTATGGCAAGATGCCATGGAAGAAGAGTATCATTCCATCTTGAAGAATGATGCGTGGGATATTGTTCCAAGACCAGAAGGGAAGTATGTAGTAACTTCCAAGTGGATCTATAAAATCAAGCATGCAGCTGATGGAAATGTCGACAAATACAAAGAGAAATTTGTAGCCAGAGGATTCTCACAGGTGGAGGAAATTGATTATGAGGAGACATTTGCTCTAGTAGCCTGATACACCTCCATCTGTACTATCATTGCACTAGTTGCATCCATGGGTTGGAAACTACATCAGATGGATGTAAAGACAACATCTCTCAATGGTGAGATTGAGGAAAAAGTTTAGATTGAGCAGCCAAAAGAATTTGTGATACACGACGAGAAATCTCATGTGTGCAGGCTGAAGAAAGCCCTGTATGGACTAAAGTAGGGACCTTGTGCTTGGTACGATAAGATGGATGGATTCTTTATGAGTTTGGGCTTCAACAAAAGTGGTGTTGATCCAAATCTATATTATCACATTGTTGGTGACAAGTGTCTGATCTTGGTCCTGTATGTGGATGACTTATTCCTCACCGGTTCAGAAAGACTTATTGTTGAATGCAAGCGAGCTTTGACTTTTGAATTCAAGATGAAGGATCTGGGTATGATGCACTACTTCTTGGGACTAAAAGTATGGCATAGGACTGATGAGATTTTCCTGAGTCAAGGAAAACATACAGTGGAGATATTGAAGAAGTTTGGTATGACAGACTGTAAATCCATGCCTACACCGATGGTGATGGATTTGAAGAAAACGAACGATGCTTCTATTGATTCAGTAGAGATTGATCCACATTTATACCGACGGTTGATTGGATCATTGATGTATCTGGTTAACACTAGACCTGATATATGTTATGTAGTGAATGTACTTAGTCAGTTCATGAGTCAGTCGAGACATACTCACTGGATAGAAATGAAGCATGTATTGAGATATATATAAGGCACAGTTGGATATCGCATGAGATATGCCTCCAGTGTAGACATGAGTTTGCATGGATATGCCGATGCAGATTGGGCAGGGAGCGCAGTGGACCGGAAGAGCACATCTGGTTGTTGTTTTACCTTGGGTCTGCCATGGTTTCCTGGTGCAGTAGGAAACAAAGCTCTATGGCCTTGAGTACCGCAGAACCAGAGTATATAGCACTGAGTGTGGCAGTCCGCGAAGCAGTGTGGCTTCACAAGCTCCTGACAGATTTATTTGATCATGAGATGGATCCTGTCATTATTCATTATGATAACCAGAGATGTGTGAAGCTCTCAGAGAATCATGTGTTTCACAATAGATCGAAACATATTGAGATAAAATATCATTATATCAGAGACATGGTGTAGAGGAAAGCAGTACATGTGCAGTACCTTCCTACACATGAGCAGATAGAAATATCTTCACCAAACCGCTTGCCAAGACAAAGTTCAAGTACTTCCGTGAGAGACTTGGCCAACTAGAGAATGCCTCCCTAGTTGAGAGAGAGTGTTGATGATTACAACTTCGTGAGACATCCTCCAGGACACGTTCTCCCCTAAGACTGAGTTGAGTCGACTTGTGAGAGAGTCCATGTGTTGGGTGTGTCATTCCTCTCTGGACTGAGATGAGACCCTGTGTGGGGTGAGGATGCCCATGAGATGGGTGTGTCGTTCCTCTCTGGATTGAGATGAAACGATGTGTACCCCTGTGTGGGGTGAGGATGCCCATGAGATGGGTGTGTCGTTCCTCTCTGGATTGAGATGAAATGATGTGTACCCCTGTGTGGGGTGAAGGTGCCCATGTGATGGGTGTGCGTCAGAATCTAGACTGAGTTGTTATGACGTGTGGTCTCCTTCCTTGTGGACTCAGTTGAGTTAGGCCTGAGATAGTACTCCAGATGATTCTCATGTGGACTTAGCGAGATAGAGATCTGTTGAGTAGGATATCACTGTGGCTGAGCACAGGTGGGTGTGTCCCTAGTGGTTGAGCACTAGTGAATGTGTGGATCCCTTGCTATATTGTCTGAGAGTAAGATTTACCTATAACCCTAATTGTGATGTAAAGGGTACAGGTCGGCTCCACCATATGTGAAAGATAATTAATGTTTATTCTAATAATTAATTATTTTCTAAGTTATTGAGGTCAGCCCTGTTGTGCCAATAGACACCACTTTTGGTCTGTCTAGTCTAGTATAAATAAAGGTGATTTCCCCATTGAGGAAACACACAAGTCACTTGTCATTTGGAAATTTCAACAAGTACATCTTCTAGGGCTGAAGTGTGCACCTCTCTTGGGCACAAGTTTCAAGGTAGTAGAGCACCCTCTTGTGTGCATTAGGGTTTCATGGTTGGAGGATCTTCTCTTGAGAATATAGCAAAGGATTGTTGGGTTTTTCTCCCTTGTTGAGAAGGGTTTTCCTAGGATATTTCTTGCGTTCTTATGCATGGTTATTCTTCTTGTGATCTTGGTTATTGCAGCACTTGTAAGTTGTGTAGCTACATATGTTCATGGTTCAAGTAAATAATAAAATGAAATAAACCTCATGCTTGAGCCTAGCATAGTGAAAATTAAACAGTGAGAACTATATTAACTACCCACCTTCATTGATTCAACTAGACATTGTTGACAATATACATTATATCTTTATAAATACTTTCAAGCAAAACTATGCTTGTTATTATAGTCTTCACTCTTTAATACTCTTTAATGCAGTTTACTTATCAATCATTATCCTATGCCATGTACCCTATTAGCCCTATGTTATTACTATAGGACCTTAATGCAATTTCTCTTGGTTTGTTCTTTAGATTATCGTGGTGCGAGTACATTAGGACCTTAATATCCTATGCCATATACCCTACTACTTCTTAGCCATGTGTTATTACATTAGGACCTTAATGCAATTTCTCTTGGTTTGAGCATTAGATTATTGTGGTATAAGTAAATTACGAACACGAACATTAGGACCTTATTTCAATTTCTCTTGGTTTAAGCCTTAGATTATGGTGGTGTAAGTTGCATCATGGTGATAGCCTAGTGGTCACGACATAAGAGGTTCCCACTATTAGAGGCTCTTAGGGCAGAAAGTGAAAGCAAGCTTCCAAAGTAACTCGATCCAATTCCAAAAAATCCCTTCACTGAAGCTGCATTTCTTCATTTCAAGTCTATGTGAACACCAAATAAAATGTGAAAGCATTTTCACCATAAATGTTAGTTGATTTTTTTCTATGATTCCAACATTGTATAGGATTTAATGGTCATCACTGATTGTAATTCATATTGAGTTGATACCTTACGGACCTCTTGGCCTTCAGATTCATGCACTATTTGATGCTTGCTATAGGAAGATCTGAACAGTTGCATTCGCAAGTATAGAAAACAAGTTCAGGAAATTTTATGATTGTAAGATTCACCATGAAACACTCTGATTCGCAAGGAACTGAATGTCCATTGTAAGTTGTCCATGGTAGATTTATAAATGTTTTTAGTGATCAATGAATAGACAAGTTATTCTGTTTGATCTATTTTATGTTTTATAATCTATGTTCTCAATGTCAGTATGGATTGTCAATGGTTAATGTAGTAGAAGAGTATATGTAGATTCAGTTCATTTGAGTTGAGATCACTTATCCTATACTAATCTAAAAAGTACATTGTTGCTTGGCTGTTTCAATTTAAACTATTTTATGCTGGATTCCATTCTGAAGCCCTATATTTTGTCGGGTCTACAATACTCATTCTTGATTTAAGGGCCGTACTGGCATGAACTAATATTTGGGTAAACATCCTTCGACTTTTCTAGTCGTCTGAAACGGAGCTGGTCAATATAAAATTAAAAAGCTATCCATGCTCTTTAAGGGCTTTTTGGTATGGTACATTCGAGACTAATTATACAAGTCTATATTCAGAGACAATGAATCAGAAAATACTATTGTTGAACGGGAGTATTAATGTGAAAAGAAATCCCAACATAGGAATATACCAGTGAAGAAAGATAGCTTGGAACATCAAATTTGATAACCACAAGCCAAACATGGCATGATACCTTAAGTGCCGGTGATATTAGTGCTGGAATGAGAGAGAGTTATTTCTGATCCCTATTATGACCAGTGATATTAGTACTTGAATGAGGGAGACTCCTGATCCCTGTTATGAAGATGAGGGTATATTAGTTGCTAGTTTCAATAAGCATCAACTTTATCTTCATGTCCAAAAAACACAGCTCATGCTTGAAAAGGAGAAAGCCACTGAAATCTCTTACCACAATTTTTCATGCAAAACACTTGGACATGAACTTGGTGTCAGTTTCACACTGCACATTTGAAGGCTTTTGACAGTAAAAACAGTTGTTCCATGTGGTACCCTGATAAGCCCAAAAGCAATTGGCAGCTTTGCACTGAGATGGCTGAGAGCGTGCTCCATATGTTCTCACATGATGCACACTGAATAAACACATTAGCAACATACCCCACATCATTCATCTGTTCAGCATGTCTCTTCAGTGTAGCATAGATATCTTCTCCTTGTGAGAATCACCTGTCTTCAACCAAAAATGCATGTACCCTGCTCTTTACCTCAATCCAGCTACATCCTGGCTCCTTTTTTATTTCCTTATCTTTCATCCTTGTCCTTAAGTTTGCCACATCATCCCACCTGCCAGATGCAGCATAAATATGCGACAAAAGGACATAAGGTGCAGGATTTTCTGGCTCCAACTCAAGAAGGCATTCTGCTGCACGCCTCCCCAGTTCCATATTTCCATGAGTTCTGCAAGCACCAAGCAGTGTACCCCATATGATAGCATCAGGTTCAAATGGCATTTTGTTGATGAATTCTTCTGCATCATTCAGTCGTCCAGCACGACCAAGAAGGTCAATTATACAGGCATAGTGATTAGCCTGTGGGGTGATGAAGTGCCTTTGACTCATGGAATAGAAGTAGTGAAGCCCTTCATCAACTAGGCCTGTGTGATTGCATGCAGAGAGAACACCGATGAAGGTTGCATGATCTGGCTTCTCATCAATCCTAATCATTTCTTCAAAAAGTTGGAGAGCCTCCTTACCACACCCATTGTGAGCGTACCCCATAATCATTCCATTCCAAGATACTGCATTTCTTGCAGACATATTATCGAAGACTTGGCCTGCATCTTCTATGCTTCCACATTTAGAATACATGTCAACCAGGGCACTTTCAGCAAAGACATTCGACTCGAATCCAGTTTTGATGATCTGAGAATGGACTTGCTTACCATGTCCCAGAGCTCCCAATCTTGCACATGCACTTAAAATGCTGCCAAAGGTGAACTGGGTTGGTTTGATGCCGGCCCATTGCATTTGTTGGAAGATTGTTAGAGCTTCCTCACCGTGAGAATGCTGGGCATATCCTGCAATAAGTGTATTCCATGCAACTCCATCCAGCTTGGGCATTGTCTTAAACACTTCATGTGCATTTTCTATGTTTCCACATTTGGCGTACATGTCAGCAAGAGCACTTCCCACAAAGACATTTGACTCTAAACCAGTTTTGATAACAAGGCCATGTACTTGTTTGCCATATTTCAGGACACCAAGGCTGGAGCAAGCACCGAGAACAATGGTCATTGTAATCTGGTCTGTCTTGACATCTGTCAGCTGCATTTGCCTAAACAATGTGAAAGCCTCTTCACCATGTCCATTATGGACGTGGCCTGCAATGATGGTATTCCATGATATCACACTATGTTCAGACATTTCGTCAAACAGCTTTCGTGCATCCTCTATAAGACCACATTTGGCACAAGAACTAACTACGGTGGCAAATGTAATCTGGTCTGGATTTACTCCTCTTCCCCGCATTTCATATAACGTTTTCAGAGCATGCCCGCCCAGCCCAATATGGCCATATCCTGCTATCATTACATTCCATGAAACCACATTGCATTCAGGCAAAGTCTTAAACACTTGCTCTGCATCCTTTATGCTCCGACATTTGGAATACATGTCAACGAGAGCATTCCCTACAAAGACATTTGACCCAGATCCATCTTTAATAACTTGAGCATGTATTTGCTTGCCTATTTCCAATGCAAACAGGTAATCAGACACACTAACATAATTCCCAAAGGTGAAGTGGTTTACCTTCATTCCCACGTGTTGCATTTCGAAAGCCATCTCCAGAGTCTCTTTGTCATCATGCCTACTCTGGGTGTATCCTGCATTCCTTGAATTTGTCTCGAACAGTTGAATCTGGGAGTCTGAGATTCCGTATTTAGCACAAGCGCTCAGAATGCTAGAATAAGTAACTTGGTCCGGTTTCACTCCTGTTCGTCTCATTTGGACAAAACAATGCATGGCCTTGATTGCCTGCCCACTCTGTGAAAATCCTGTAATCATGGCAGTCCACGAAACTTTATCTCTATCATACATACTGTCAAACAATTGACCCGCAAAGTCCATACTCCCACATTTGGCATACATGTCAACAAGAGCATTCCCAACAAAGATATTCGACTCAAACCCAGATTTAATAACATGACCATGAAGCTGTTCCCCCCGTCCTAGATCCAGCAAGTCTCCACATACATTAGCAATGCTAGCAAATGTGAACTGGGTTGGTTTTGTTCCCAACAGATGCATTTGCGAAAACAGAGACATCGCCTTCTCAGTCTGTCCATGCTGAGAAAACCCCGCAATCAAGGTGTTCCACGAAACTTCGTTTCGTTCAGGCATTTTGTTAAAAAGATCATATGCATTCTCCGGGCTACCAGATTTCGCGTATCCCGCAATTACCACATTCCATGAATAAACATTGCGTTCTCGTTCAGTCATTTTGTCAAACACTTGGCGTGCATCCACCATGTTACCACACTTCGCATACATTTCAATCAGACGATTTCCTAAAAAGGTTTGTGAAGTGAACCCGGTTTCGATTATACAAGCATGGATTCTCTTACCCTCCACACAGGCTTTCGTCTCTATGTAGCCCTGCAAGATACGGGCATAAGTATTGGAATCCACGAAAATGGATATACTTGTTTTCTCGTCCACGGTATTCTTGGATGGTTTCTTCTCACAGAATGTATCATCCGCTTGAAGAACTGGTGTCTGGGTAGAACTTGTTCTAAGATATCCGAAGACGGACTCCCTGAGAATGCAATTTTGAGATTGAAATCTGCCTATCTTGTGAGTGGATGCAGCAAGAAGCATGCGGAGGTCTATTTGGATTCTGCAAACAACAGAGGTGGAGTAGCAGTTAAGCTTATGAATGGCATTCATTGTTTCATATTCATCCATTCTCTTCTAGGAATGTTTTATGTTCTTAACTTATAATTTTTTTCATATGGAAGGAATTCCTTCGAGAATGAGCGATCCAAACCTTAAATGAATTTGTGTGACATAATTAGTGCTTAATACCCCTTGAAACTTTGTAGTTGACTTGTTTGGAGTTTCCATGCCCTATTTGGAATTAGGATTAATTGACCCTAACAAAATGTGTTATATGATGTCAAATTGTACCAAGTATGGCTCTGCATAGTCCATGGATCAAGAATTTGACTTGCATGGCTTCATGAGCATGTCCTTCATGTTGCACATAGTTGGAAACATAGAAAATCACCATAATATAGATTTTATTCGAAATTTTATGTGACCCAATTGTTTAGATGCTTGGAGTCACCTACCTAATAACATTTGAGTCAAGTGCATACTCCAAAAATATACTTGACATTGTTTCTATGCTCTTCATAAAGAGCGAAGAACTACTTTCTCTTCACTACCCTTTCTTTGGGTAATTGTTTAGATGCTTGAGCCACTTACCCAAGGAAGAAGAAAATCAAAGTCAAATTTCTTGAATGCACAAATGATCGTTTGAGTGACATGTGCAGTCATGTGGATTTTCAACACTTTTTGAATTTAGAAAGAAGAAAAATAAAAGACCAAAAGGATTCGGAAAAGACTCGAATTCCTTAATGCTTACATGAGTGAGGTTCAAAACCTTGAGCATTTGACAAATTTTGGAGGTGAGAATTAAAAAAAAAAAGGTCAAAATATCCAAAAGGTTTGGATTAGAACCCACAAGTCATTCAAGTTTTTTTTGTTTATTCAAGGTTTTGGACTTTGGTTGATCAAAATCTGGACCAGGGGTCAAATTTTAGCTCAAAAATCAACGTTCTCGGAATTGTCTCAAAACGAACGTGAACGTAGCCCTCGTCGTTGCGAACCCAACGCAACTCGTTTCGTCTCAAACGGACGTCGGGGGCGAGAGATATCGCGATCTATTCGTCAAGTCAAACAGGGAAAAAATGGGACGCTGACTGTACAGTGCGTACAGTCCGTACGGATGCTGACGTGGCATGTCCGTACAGGTGACGTGGCATGAAGTACACTGACAGGGCAGCTGTTGATGTGGCAGTCATTTATTGGTTGACGTGGTCGAATCAGAAGGCAACACGTGGCATGATATTGGTCAATGGTAAGGTGCCACGTGGCCCAGTCATGGGCTGCCACGTGGCACCCCTTTATTGGCTATTGGGTTGTTCAAAAATTTGTTAAGTCCACCGGAATCAAACCTCAGACCTCCGTGTGCACTCAACGCCTTAACAAAGTCCGCCCAACCGCTATACCACACGTTGATTCTTGTAATGAATATGGCAAGATATGTATTTGAATTTACATTAATGTTATGTTGGCGGGGGGTCGGGCCGGGGCTTAGCCCCGACCCGCGGTCATATGTTTATTGTATGTGACCACGCCTATTTGTAAAAGGCGCGCACGGGGAGTATTTCAAATATAACCCACGGTTTTATACCTTGTATGTGACCTTACCCTCTGAATTAAACAGTCGCGCAGAGTTTTTAAATGTAACATGTGGTTCTATTGCGTGTTCCATACGACCCTGGCCTTGTTAAATGGTGTGCGGGTTGTGACTTTTAATGTTAGCCCGTGGTTATATTGTAGCGCCATATGACCCTGTCTCTTTGCGCGCGGGGTTTTGATTTTCCAGTGTTAGCCCCCTTTTGTTTATGCGCGAGGTCATATGACCCTTAATGTGCCCAGGTGTTAGGCGGTTAGGGGCTGGAGGTGCCCTAACCGTCCTACGGTTTGCACCGTTGGTGCGGTTGCGCCCGGTGCTGGGTTTTTACGCCTTATATTGCGTGTGAGCCAGGTTCACACAAGAAGGGTGCATTTTGGCGAACCAGTTCTCAGCATGGTTGAAGGAGGAAAATGGAGGAGGCCTAACTTCTTCATTTTTTGGCCGATTGAGGTGTCGTAAAAGCCCAGCTAGGGGTTTTGGACGTCCTGGATCCATTGGTGCTGTTATTAAGGCCATTTGAAGACTTATTCTACAAGTTTTTAACCATTTAAGTTTCAGCAAGCTCTAGGGAGCTTGAAGCCCTCATTGATGGAGGACATGTTTTGGTGAGACTATGTTTGTTTTCTGTGATTGAATAATCATATTTGGATAATTGATATGCTATGAACACATTGGGACAGGTTTCAGAGGTTGTTGAGGACTTTTACAGGTGTTTTTGCCAAAGAGAAGTTTAGGGAAGCTTATGGCCACATGTAGAAGAGGTCATGCCCGGATGAGCCATGATCCGTTTTCAGAGTTCTATTAGTCATTTTGGGGGTTTTTATGTGTTCTGATCTCAATGGTGCAGTCTCTTTTTCCATTGGAGTTGAGAACCATCTTGTAAAATAACTTTTTCCAAATTAATCCCAGAGAGCCAAGTCCATTGATGGAGGCTCAAGGAGATGTAGCCCGGAGGGGGGTGAACTCCTTTATCAGCTTGTTCTTGTTGTGAGTTTGATGATTTATTTGCTGCAAGTTGTGTTGCTATGTATTTGTTTAAAGTACATATTTAACCATCTAAAGGATCAATTCCTCACACATAAACATTTACAAGAAGATACATGAACTTAACACATAATTTTATCTTGCATATTTATACACATGGAGCAAGGTCCTGTAAAGTTTATTTTAATGAAGTAGAGGGTGTTTGCATAGCATAACAATTCATCCTTCTATTTTCATATCATTGGTGCACTTAAGGAAAACTAAAAGGTGGAGCAAAACCTAAATAAATGGAAGTCCAAATACCCTCATAAGAGGGAGTACAACTCATAGGCCATTAGAGGTTTTTTTATATTCAAGGTTTTCGTTCATTCAAGGTTTTGGACCTCAATGCACCTAAAGAAGGCTAAATAATGGAGAAAAAGATTAAATACCCAAAAGGAAAAATGTCTACATAAAAGGGAGTATGAGTCATTGGCCATTCAATGTTTTTTATCATTTTAGGTCTTTGTTCATTTAGGGTTTCAAACCTCGATGCAATTTAAAAAAGATTGAAACGTGGAGAAAATGCATGACTACTTGAAAGGTCATCTCCCTATATAATTGTATTCAAGGTACTTTCATGATCCAGGTGGATATTGGTGACCACCCACCTGTTCCAACTGGCTCCTCTTGTCAGTTTTTAGTTCAGCATGTTCTTCTGTACTTCTTTGTAATTGTGGGTTCTACACTTTTGGGGTTGTCGAAATCCCTACACATCTTCCAGGTGGATACTGGTGGCTTCCCACCTAAACCAACTGGATTATTTTGTATGATTTCATGTCAGCATGTCTTGTTGTACTTCCAGAGCCATTTTGGGGCCCTAAATAGTGTTATTTTGGTGTGACACAATCAAACTATAGACAGAGTTAAAGTTTGACATCATGATGCGTAGTTCTCTAAAAGACCTTTCCAACAGGCTATCACGCGCCTAAAATGGAGATCGTATGCAAAAGTTACGACCTCGAGAAGTTAATGTACTAATTTACCCAAATGGGGCCCACATGACTTTTGGCATTTCATCTCCTAGGGTTATGTTTTTGGATGTCTAGGGTTTTGGCATTCATGTTTATCATAAAAAGGCCTTCAGAGCCTCATTGTAATCATCTTCTTGTGAATGAGCATAGTCGTCACATCTCTTCTCAAAGATAAAGATGCCACCATTCTAGCGAGTCTTGCACTTTGTATTTTTATAGTCTCTTTACAATTCTTTCATTAATAGAAATCAAGTATTGTTGTATTTCTCTGTTTCTCGCAATCTTCATGAGTGTTTCATTGTAATATCTTTGCTTTCACTTCGTTCCAAAAATAATTTGGATCAATGGTATCAGAGTAGGTTTCTCTTGATCATTTTTCAGCGCATGTCCCTAACGAGGTCCGAGTATAGCCAGTTGGGTCTTGAGTTTGTATCTCTTGAGGACAATCACTCTCGCACACCCAAGAAACCCTAGATGGCGGCAGAAAAGAAAAACGATGGAGCAAAAGATTCTATTAACATGTTGCTTGAGCAAGCTCTCGCGTGACAGAGTGACGAAATGATGGAGAATTTTTCACACATCCTTCAATGCCTATCAATAGCAACAGGCACATCCTCATCAAGCGGCCATTTTGGAGGAACCTCTCCCTTCAAGGTACAAGTTAATTTTGATATTCCCATATTTGAAGGTTAGATATATGCAAATTCCCTAGAAAAATGGTTAAATCTATTAGAAGGTTATTTCTCTGTTCAAATTTTTTCTGACAAGGAAAATATCACCTTCGCACTCCTCAAGGCTCTCCCCCATGTCAAACATTGGTGGGAAACTTACTGGGAGAAAAGTTCCACAGAGGAATCTAGAATATATGGGGCCGATCCCATTTGGGATTTTTTTGTGGATGCGGTCAAAGAACAATACTATCATGTTGATAACTATGAACACCAGTGCATGAGATGGACCACACTACGGCAAGAGAAGAGCCAAACAGTGACGGAGTTCACAAATACTTTCTATACCTTGCGCACCAAGATGGGTATCAAAGACTCTGAGTGACATCTGGTTCTGAAATATCGTGGGGCTCTACATAGGTACATCCAAACCGAAATGGATTTCCTAAACATCTCATCATTGGGAATTGCCTATTGATATGTTGTCAAAATCGAGCAGAAATTTAGGCACCAGAACAAATGGGAATTCAAGTCTGCAAATATGAAACAACCAAAGCATGGTAAAGACGTCCCTAACCAACAGCCTCTAGACAACCAATCCAAGACAAGGAACAAAAAGGGTAAAGTAAAGACGAACAATGACACTGGGAAGTGGTGTGACTTCCACAAAATCCCATGGCACAACACCGATGAATGTTGCTCGAAACAGTCATTGGTGGCCGAGGTAAAAGACACGAAGCCGAACCCTGATTCAGAATCCGATCCAGAAAATATCGAAAACACACAGATCATCGACGCAGACCCCACTGCTATTGTCATAACCACAACAATTCAACTAGAAGAATCAGTAGATCTTGAAGAGGGGGAGCGCCTCTTCCATTCACATATGTGGGTGAAGGGGAACCCATTGCATTTCATTGTTGATAATGGCAGCCAGAAGAACCTCATCTCAACTAAGGTCGTCAAACATTTGGGGTTGTCGACAACACCACACCCGCAGCCATACAACATTGGGTGGCTTCACCATGGACGAGATCTTCGCGTCAACCAACAGTGTCGCATGTCCTATGGCATCCATCCCTTCAAGGATGAGGTAGTGTGTTATATTTTCCCTCTTGATGTCTGTGATGTTGTTTTGGGCCAACCATGTATGTGGAAACGTCATGATGTCTATGAGTCTAGACCCCGTAGTGTCATTATTACTCTGGGAGGTTAGCTCTACAGGATACCAGAGGTAGTTTTGACTATTGCTCCACCAAAACAGCACCGCAAGGTAATCTCTCATATTGCAAAATTCATCCTCTTCATAGTTTGTTCAAAGGCTGCACGTAAGATCACTACAACCACTTCATCCTCGACACCTTCTATCCAGCAAAAACAGATTGTTGAAGAAAAAGAAGATATTGTTTCTTCACCTACAATGGTGCCTACACAATACCCCATCAAACCCAGAGACAACAGGTTGGTGGAACAGATCCAACCCCTCCAGCAGCAGGTTTGTGACAGTCTGCCACAAGTCAGGAAGCACAACTTCTCCAACAAGGCATGTAGCTCACCAAGCTTCAGATTCAGAAAATGCTTTCCCCTCTTCCCTGGGCACTCAATGCAATGGAGACCATTTCTCTCTAAGGGGGGGGGGATTGATCCAGGTGGATATTGGTGACTACCCACCTATTCCAACTGGCTCCACTTGTTAGTTTTTATATCATCACGTTCTTTTGTACTTCTTTGTAATTGTGGGTTCTACACTTCTGGGGATGTCTGAAGCCCTAGACATCTTCCAGGTGGATATTGGTGGCTTCCCACCTAATTCAACCGGTTTATTTTGTATGATTTCATGTCAGCACATCTTGATGTACTTCCAGGGATGTTTTGGGGCCCTAAACAGTGTTATTTTGGTGTGCCACGGTCAAATTGTATACAAAGTTAGAGTTTGATGGCTTAATGCTTAGTTCTCTAAAAGACCTTTCCAGCAGGCTATCACGTGCCTAAAATGAAGATCGTATGCAAAAGTTACGACCATGGGAAGTTAATGTACTAACTTACCCAAATGGGACCCACATGACTTTTGGTGTTTCATCTCCTAGGGTTAGGTTTTTGGATGTCTAGGGCTTTGGCATTTATGTTTATCATAAAAAGGCCTTTAGAGCCTCATTGTAATCATCTTCTTACGAATGAGCGTAGACGTCACATCTCTTCTCAGAGATAAAGCTACCACCATTCTAGCGAGTCTTGCACTCTGTATTTTTACAGTGTCTTTACAATTCTTTCATTAATAGAAATCAAGTATTGTTGTATTTCTCTATTTTTGGCAACTTCACGAGTGTTTCATTTTAATATATCTGCTTTCATTTCGTTCTGAAAATAATCCAGATCATTTTACCTATTTGGGGTTTGTGCCATTTTGTGAGAAAACAATCACCTATAAGGGATTAACAACTTACAGGAAATTGTTGATAACAAAAAAATACATGATAATTTCTTTTTCAAGTATGAAACCACCTCAAAAATGGGTCAAAATTTTGAAGTAGACAGCGTCATAGAGGCATAGAAAATTCATCAAAATCTCCTTCAAAGATAGACAGTCATTAAAATCTATGTATGGTGTATGGAGGAGAAAACAATTACATGGTTCTCTTGCACAATTATGTCAAGATTTGAAGCATTAAAATCGGGCAAGTTCATCCAAACACTACTTGTTTATCCTCCTTGATAAGAGAGGCTCCAAGATATATGGTAATTGTTGAGCCATGGAGCAAGGGAAAATGAAATTAATAATTGAGATTTTTAAAAGTTGACCTTTCCTCCAAAAAATTACGAAAAAAAATATCAAAAAAAAATCTTCAGAGATTTTGTTCTTCTATTAATGTTGAACCCATAAGAATGGTATCATCAACAAATAATGTATCATTGTCATTTCTATTTTGCACTACTTGTAGGCCTTGTAGGATTCCAACTTCTTGGACCCATGTGAATATACTATAAAGGCCAAAGTATAAAGAAGTGAACAAGTGGAAAGCTTTGTCTAACTCCTCCCAAAGTGCTATAAAACTAGGTTGGAATCCATTAACCAATACTATTATTAAAAATTGTTGTGTACAAAATACTATTAAATCAAATAAAGATACATCAACGAATTCGTTTTTTTATTTCAAGAATTGAAAATAGGAAGTCTCATCTTAACCTAACATAATCCTTTTGATGTTTACTAACCATTCAAATATTTATTGGACGCTATCCTATATGTATGTGAGCTATCTTTTATGCATGCTCATTATTATGCAATAATATTCTACTCCTAGGCTTTTATAGTATCTTATTTTAGTATTTAGTATTTGTAGGAGTTACTTTTATGTAATAAGGGCATTATTACTTGTATTAATGACCTCCTAAGTTTTAAGTTAAGGTGTTTGGTATTTTTTTATAAAGGAGTGTTGTCTTTTTTCTTTTCTTTTTTTATTATTTTATCAATACAATCAACTAGTTTATTTCGATAGTTTTTTCTCCATTATTTAGATTTTCCACTCCAATTTATTTTTGGGTGTGTGAGTGTCTCACTATTTTCTATACACTTGATTTTTTGATTCAAATATTTTTTTTTGTTGTTAATTGAATAGTTACAATAATAGTTATATTTTGGCAACAAGAATAATATATTTTTCATTTCAAGTTCTAGGAACATGGAAGCTAGTTTCTAAGTTTTCATGGTATGAAGAGCTTCTATGGTGAGTATGATGTTATCCAATATCTTCCTCCCTAATATCAAACATGTTTCATGAGTTTGTACCATAAGAGACATAAAAGGAGAGGGATTCAAAAATAGATACTTAATGGCTTTCTTATAGTTAACAATACAGAGTGAAATTGGGCATTAGTTTCAAATTTCATTTGAGGCCCTTCCTTTAGTACCTAACCAAAAAAAAAGTGGCATTTATTGTAGGATTGACCTCATGATATGTTGAATTTCAATTATGATGTTATGAAAAAGAGGCACTAGTTGTTTTGCCAACATCTTGAGGAATTTAGCGATCAACTCATATGGGAAAGGATATTTTTCATATGGTAACAATTAGATGACATCATTAACCTCTTACACCATCAAGTATACTTTGGATATCTCATTTGACCACTTGCATAGGAAGTGTCGTAACTTTATCAAAGAGGATGCAACTCCCTATTTCTCTTCTGCAATTCTAAGGTTGTGCACTCCACAACCCTTAGCAATAATAAGTCATTCCTATTATGGAATACCCCACTTATCATTTGATATTTTGAGACATTGAATAATTTAACAATTTGGGTGCTTGAATACTCAAGGAAGAAAGTCAAAGTCAAAATTCTTGAATGCATGAATGATTGATTGAGTGACATGTGATAGTCATTTGGATTTTCAATAATCTTGGAATTTAGAAAGAAGAAAAATAAAAGAGCAAAAGGATTGCAAAAATATTTGAATGCCTTAATGCTTGCATGAGTGAGGTTCAAAACCTTAAACATTCAAGTAATTTCGGAAGTGAGAGAAAAGAATTTGAAATATCCAAAAGGCCAAATACTTGGAATAGAACCCATAAGACATTCAAGTTTTTTGTTCATTTGAGGTTTTGGACCATGGCGCACTTAAGGAAAACTGAAGGGTGGGGGAAAACCCAAATAAATGGTAGGTCAAATATCCTCATAAGGAGTACAACATATAGTCCATTATGGGATTTTTTTCATTCAAGGTTTCGAACTTCAATGCACCTAAGGCTAAATAGTGGAGAAAAAGCTTGAATAGCCAAAAGGAAAAATACCTACATAAGAGGGAGTATGAGCCATTGACCATTTGGTGATTTTGTTCATTTTAGGTCTTTGTTCATGTATGGTTTTGGACCTCGATGCAATTTAAGGAAGACTAAAATGTGGAGAAAATGCATGATTGCTTGAAAGGGCACGTCCCTATACAATGATATTTGAGGCAACTTCACCCATTTGTGGCTTGTGCCATTTTCTGAGAAAATAATCACCTAGAAAGGATTAATAACTTATAGGAATTGTTCATAACAAAAAAAATACATGATAATTTTTTCAAGTATGAAACCACCTCAAGAAGGGGTCAAATTTTAGCTTCATATGGACATAGAAAATTCATCAAAATTTCCTTCCAAGAATGAGACTTGTCATTTAAAAGTATATATTAGATGATAATACATTTGCATGATTTTCTTGCATGACTTTGTCCATACACTAGTTTTTTCACATTGAAAAGTGTCTAGAATCATTAAGCTATCAACTTCTTGAAGGCATAGTTGATAACACAAGTGTTCATCTTTAACAATCTTATAGTCACTGGAAATATCTTATGAAGGGGGACACATCCACATAGTCATACATCTAAAAATGGTTATTAAATGTTTATAAGCTTTGGAAAAATAGAGCATCTTATCTTAATTTGACCAAAAGGAGGACAATATGGGTAACTCTCGGTATGCATAGAACATCCTGAGGAAGTCAACATTTACTTTATCACACTTAAAGTAGATTTTCATTCTATAATTTCATTTATGCATCTAGAACACTACAAGTCAGTGTCTAAGAACCTAAGATGGAAAACCCCTCTTGTAATGAATTGGTAAGCCATTATTAGTGTATATTTCATGTGATACATACGGATTTGTGCAGTTAAAATGTGGTGCACCCACTTAATCATTTGTGTTTAAGCGGGGAAATGCCCATTTTGAAATAATCCTATTTGCACACCTAATTGAAGATTAATTAATTTAAACAACCAAGTTTTTAACTACTCACAAAATCCTTAGCATGTTTCTTCATCTATTTTCCTGTTTCCTTAATGTTTTCTTTGAGGTAAGAGTCCACTCATCAAATGGATTGTTGATCCAGGTGGATATCGGTGGCCACCCACCTTTTCCGACCGGCTCAAAACAGTTTTCTAGCAATTTTGGCAATTTACTATTTTTAGCATGTTTTAACTTCCGGGGCCATTTTGAGGGCCTAAATGAAGGTTTTTTGAGATCGAGGTTCTCAATGATAGATAAAGGGATAATTAAGCACCAAAAATGAATCTCCTCGACGATACCTTTCCAACGAGCTATCACACGCCTAAAATGGAGATCGTATGCAAAAGTTACGACCCCGAGAAGTTGATGTACTAACTTACCCAAACGGGGCCCACATGACTTTTGGCGCTTCATCTCTTAGGGTTAGGTTTTTGGATGTCTATGACTTTTGGAATTCTCATCTATTGTAAAAATGCCTCTAGAGCCTCATTGTAATCATCTTCCCATGGATGCGAGTAGCAGCCACATCTCTTCTCAGAGATAAGCTATCAGCGCCCTAGCTAGTTTATTTCCATTCTGTCTGTAAGCATATTTCAGTCATTTGTTATTAATGAAATGAAGTCTTATTTTTGCTGCATCTCTGCGTTTATGTGTATTTATGTATTCCATTGTGCAGGCTTGTCGGCAATGGAATCATTACATTTTGGGAAAGGAAACGGTCATCCACACAGACCACCGACCCCTGCAGTTCATACAGACACAAGGGAAGTTGCAGAACGATTGCCATCAGAAGTGGTCCACATACCTACAACAGTTTCATTTGAACATTAAGTACAAAAAAGGCAGCACCAATAATGTTGCAGACTGCCTCAGTTGACCACCCATCGTGGCGCTAACCATTGTTCTCAACTCTTGTGGGCACGAGACTTCCAATTGGTCTCTTCTCTACACAAGTGATCCAGAATTTAGCCACACATACAACACACTCTTGGAGGGTAAGCAAGTTCCAAATTTTCACCTCCAGGATGCCCTGCTTTGTCACTTGGGACACCTTTGTGTTCCTTTAAGCGAGCGTGCCAAGATGATTTGGGAGGCGCACTACAGTCGAGTCGCTGGGCATTTCAGGGTTGAGAAAACCGTGGCAGTACTGCAAAAGTATTTCTATTGGCCGAACCTTCGACAAGATGTCGGGAAGTACATCAAGTCCTGCACTGCCTGTGCCATTGCCAAACCGACCATCAAGAAGCAAGGCCTCTATACTCCGCTTCCTACCCCCAGTCAACCTTGGGAATCCATCTCTATGGATTACATGTCAGGCCTTCCTTCTACTAAGCATGGCAATGACTGTGTTTGTGTGGTCGTCGACCGATTCTCGAAGATGTCCATTATGATGGCCTGCAAGAAGAATATCACAGCAGAATCCACTGCTAAACTCTTCTTTGAACGAGTGTGGGTACACTTTGGGATCCCACAGTCTATCATCTCAGATCGGGACA
>ML819770.1:118451-134637 GCA_009831015.1 Picea engelmannii | reverse complement strand
GCTATCACACGCCTAAAACGGAGATCGTATGCAAAAGTTACGACCCCGGGAAGTTGATGTACTAACTTACCCAAACGGGGCCCACATAACTTTTGGCGCTTCATCTCCTAGGGTTAGGTTTTTGGATTTATATGACTTTTGGAATTCTCATCTATTGTAAAAAGGCCTCTAGAGCCTCATTGTAATCATCTTCCCATGGATGCGAGTAGCAGCCACATCTCTTCTCAGAGATAAGCTACCAGCGCCCTAGCTAGTTTATTTCCATTCTGTCTGTAAGCATATTTCAGTCATTTGTTATTAATGAAATGAAGTCTTATTTCCACTGCATCTCTGCGTTTATGTGTATTTATGTATTTCATTGTGTTCCTACATAAATCCGGATCAATTGTGGGGATTGTTGTGTGCTTCTATTTTCTATACAAATAACCAACAATTAGCAAGTGATGCATAAAGGGATATCCAATAGGGATTATGCACTCTACACTTGTGTTGATCTAAATATTACATCTTTGGATCATATGATGTCCTTAATACAATGGATTGGTTGGACCCACATCATGTTAAAACCGACTATTATAATAAGAACTTTGATTGTATCAATTATGAAAGGAATGTGAGGCTAGTGTTAGAGATTGTGAAGCTAGTATCTTTGAGATTAATTTCAACCTTGCAAGTTAAAATATTCTTTGAGAAGGGTTGTTAATCACTCACAACACATGTGATTGAACCTTAAAAAGACAGAATCTTAAATCTCAACCAATTTTGCAAGAGTTTAATCATGTGTTTGTAGATGAGTTTTCTAGACTTCCTCCCAAGATGAAGTTGGTTTTTTCTATAGACCTTTTTCCTTGATTCCCTTGATTTGATCCTTAGTCCAAGATTCCTTATCATACTAGTACATAGGAATCGATAGAGATAAAAATATAGTTGCAAGAGCTATTGGACAAAGGTTAATTTTGACCTAGTGTTTCACCATGGGAAGCACCACTATTCTTTGTGAATAATTATAAATATGGAACACTTGAGTTATACATTGATTATAAGAAGGAACGATATAAGGAATAGGGAGTAGCAGCTATGGTGCAATCTCTAGGTAATAGAGATGTTGACCTCTGCTATGTTGATATTCTCCATAACTATGACTTATAGATGTTACAGTTCATAAGAAGGTATATATGGGTGTGTGAAAGGAACATAATGAGCTACATCATTATCTTTGAAACTCTAAGATTTTTCCATTGTTCCTTTAAGGTTATACATTAGTATGTGGTTGGTTTTCCATCCAACCCTAATTTTTAAGTATATTACCAAGAGTATAAGCAAAGAGGAGAGGCATTAATTGTCTTTTGGGATAAAATTTCTAGTTAAGGTTTGAAGCATAGCCAAACTATTTCTATGTAGATGAATCAAAACATACAGACCCAACCATAAATAACTAGACTTGGGCCTCATATATTTTATTAGTATATCAACATGCATGTGTATTATACTTATTATCCACTCTTACAAAAATTGAATCTCAAATGAACTATCAAAAACTAGAATGTTTAAGGAAACAAAAGAGAGTTCATATGAGATCACCAAGTACAAAGTTTTTCTATTGCACTCACTGCTTTAAAATGTTCTTGCCTGACATAAACAAGGCCACAAATTTTCCTCCCATCCAACTCCAAGTGTACTCTCTTTCCCCAAGGACCCACTATATTACACATGGTGACCAAAAGGATCATTAGGAACCATTACTATAGACTTCACTAGGCATAATCATTTTATCTTACTACATTTATTTCTCTCAATAACCTATTGAGATTATACCTAGATTACCCAAAAGAATGATGAAGGTTGCAATATAACCTTGAGTATGATTAGATATCCCACATAATATGCAATCCTCCTCTTTAATGGAGGTAAAATATAATTATCTTGCCCCATGTTTCTCGAGGTTGCTACAGTATTCTTACCCAAACTTCAATCAAACTAGTTGCAATGCCCCCTTTTTAATACGAGTCAATGAATAGAGATGGGGAATCAACACAAGAACATGAATTTTTCCAAATTAGTAAATTAAACTTGTATGACGGGGAAATGATATGGATGGAATTCTATCTGTGGTTGTTGCAACTTAGTGAAATTCTATCTGTGGTTGTTGCAACTTAGTTACAATATAAATATTGATTGTATATTGAAAAACGTAATAAACCCATATTGTTCTTGAAATGATAGTAAGATAAAAACTATTTTCTTCTTTGAACCTTCATTGATTTAATAGATACCATATTTCCTTCCACCATGGTTTCTGGATCCTCTCTTTTGTCACAACTATTAACTTATTTTCTCCCACCTACAAATCTTCCCTCCTACCCTTCAATTCCTCGTAGTAACTTCCTATTTTCCCTCAATGTGCAACTCTTTTGCTTCACGTATGATTTACCATTGCTTCTATCTTATGCCATGATCACCACACTCTTTCTTTTTTATATATGTTGGTCCTATTTCTTCCAAATAATTTATCCATATATTCTAATTTTCTATTTCTCTCTATTATTTATTCTCCCAAAAAAATTCCTAACCTTATTTCCTAAAATTTTCAATTATTTACCTTCAACAAGTTTCATAGCCTATTATGCTTACTTTACTCAGCTTTATTTTTCCACAATTTTTTTGAACTCTTCCTCTTAATTTTCTGTAAGTTTATTCCTCCCATAATTTTTAGAACCCTCAGTTTTTCCTCTATGGGTTATTTATATATTTTGTAAATATATGAAATTATTTTCTAGTTTGATCGAGATAATTGTTCCATCTAGAGTTGGCTGCAAAGGGATCGATCCGCGCACCTCCTTGTTTACTCATCCTGTTTTCGTTCCAGGGCAAAATTGTTCCATGTAGAGCTGGCTGCAAAGAGATCGATCCGCGCACCTCCTCATTACTATTGCAGCGACTTTCAATTCAGTTGGATTTGGGGAAAAAACAGGCCAGCCGTTGGTTTCTATTTTTTGAGATAGAGGACTGAAGCAGAAGGGACCAAAAATCCTTTCTAAAAAAATTACAGAGAGCTTATATGTCGTTGAATGAAACCCTTAATCATGTATGCCATCCAATGAAAACCTCAATCACACCAGGCACAAAAGGATCTGAGATGCAATACAATATACAGTAATAAAACAGGGAATATATCCTCAGACATGTTGAATACATCCTGAGCCATGTTGAACCTCTCCATGAATGTGAGCAACACTGAAAGATTTTTCAAAATAATCTCATTTTTTGCTGAGTGGGGTTTTATGATTGAATGTTGTATAAGCATGGACTGGTGAGCCTGCGCAACGAGTTCACCTGTGCCTTTGTTTCTCAGTGCCCCAATTACTGTGGAAGGCGGCCTTCCTTGTAACCCACAACCCTAGCATCGATCTCAATTTCATCCTGATACAATCAGATTCGAATGCTACTTACATGCAAGCAGACGAGAAGGTATGGTGAAGGTGCAGAACAGTCACTCATTATTTGTTTGGTGAATTTTGAATTCCCGTGAAAATTGGGGATGTTGGAGCCGTCCATACAATCGGTTTTTTGTGTTAGGTTAGAAAGATTGCAGCCACTGTGTGTCCGTTTGCAGTGCCCTCCATGGCAGCTACCTGCACATCTGTAAGCTGAATTTTCTTTTCAGATTTATGGATGGGGATTCTTTATTTCTTTTAAATGATTTTTTTTCCAATAAAAAACTTTTGAATAAATTTGACAGCCTGTACAAGTTGGTCTAGAATTTAATATCCCTCCATATTTACCCATAATTATAATTTAACAGCCCGTACAAGTTCGTCTTGAATTCAATATCCCTCCATATTTACCCATAATTATAATTTAACAGCCTGTACAAGTTGGTCTTGAATTCAATATCCTTGCATTTTTGCCCATGACTATAGTTTAACATGCTTGTTTGCCCATAACTATAATTTAACATGAAGTACCTTGCCTGCCGTAGAATTTAGTATGCCAATGTGCTATCATTGAGTTCCGAATTTATATTCAATTATAAAGAGTTAGGTTAAAAGTCTATATCCACTTATAAATAGTTAGTTTTGAGTTTGATTGTGTTTGAATTTGTAAAGAAGGGCGTTGGCTAGCTGTTTTACGAAATAGCTTTATATTCAATCATCCCTGAGTTGTATTGTAGTGAAGATTGCTCCCATGGAGCTTGAAGATGAATGTGAGACAATGCTTAATTGCATACATGTAACAAAGATTGATTTTGGAGTTTTATTGAAGTCAATCCTTATGTTGCATCATGAAGAGGAAATGGAGAAAGGAAAGAGGATGAGAGGATAGATTAATCCACAGTTAAAATATATCCGTCCACCTAAAACCAGCTCAACCGACCTCCTTTCACTATGAAGGCGTAGTTATCTTGTGAAATTCTAGGGTTTCAAGGATTGTCCACCGAAAGATACGAGGATTCCAGAGCTAAAACATGGAGTTATACTGAAGTCAATCTTTATGTTGCATCATGAAGAG
Organism: Picea engelmannii; assembly: GCA_009831015.1. NCBI lineage: Eukaryota > Viridiplantae > Streptophyta > Pinopsida > Pinales > Pinaceae > Picea > Picea engelmannii. The sequence goes on along the minus strand of ML819770.1, from coordinate 130,128 downwards.
GAAATGGAGAAAGGAAAGAGGATGAGAGGATAGATTAATCCACAGTTAAAATATATCCGTCCACCTAAAACCAGCTCAACCGACCTCCTTTCACTATGAAGGCGTAGTTATCTTGTGAAATTCTAGGGTTTCAAGGATTGTCCACCGAAAGATACGAGGATTCCAGAGCTAAAACATGGAGTTATACTGAAGTCAATCTTTATGTTGCATCATGAAGAGGAAATGGAGAAAGGAAAGAGGATGAGATAAATTAATCCACAGTTAAAATATATCCGTCCACCTAAAACCAGCTCAACCGACCTCCTTTCACTATGAAGGCGTAGTTATCTTGTGAAATTTTAGGGTTTCAAGGATTGTCCACCGAAAGATTCGAGGATTCCAGAGCTAAAACATTGTAATCGTCGTCTTCTTTTCGGATAATCTATGTTGGTAAGCGTATTTTCCAGGCATTTGCTTCAGATTTCATGGCCAGATACATCACAATCCAGGTATTTTCTTGTTACAAATGATCATATTATATGTAATGTCATAGTGAAAGTTAAGATTATCTAAAAGTAAAGAGTTGTGCAAAATTCACATGGTCCAGGTGATCAAGCTGTGGCACTGAGGATATCGGGAGATCGTTCTTCTTTTTACGGATGCAGATTTCTGAGGTATCAAGACATTGTGTTCGATGAGAGCGGGAAGCATTACTTTAAAAACTGTTTCATTGAATGTGTCGCCGATTTCATTTGCGGTGATGGACAATCTCTCTATGAGGTAAATTCACTAAATACAAACATTAACAGTATTTTCATCATTTTTCTGTTTCGGAGGTCAGAGCCAATAAACAATTTTTTCCACTGTTTGTTCGCAGAAATGTCATCTACACACTAACCCTGAGCTAAATGGCGTAATTACAGCCCAGAGGAGATCTTCTCCGGGAGAAGACACAGGTACACCTTCCTAAATTGCAATATTACAGGCGGTGGATGGGGACGTTACTCGAGAGTAGTGTTTTCTTACACTTACATTGCTAACATCATCTTCCCCGAAGGATGGGATAATTGGAGGGATCCCACCAGAGAATCGTAAGCTACTGCTATCCCAACTCAGAAAATCTAACGCACGTCGATGCATGGACTATGAGAATTCCATTCTAATAGCATTATTGCTTTCACTGTCTCTGAAACTCTTCCTTTATTGGGATAGTAATAAAGGAAGAGTTTCATGGTCGCGTGAACTCAGTTACATGGAGGCAGCACCGTTTTTGAGCAGCAGTTTCATTGATGGGGAGAATTGGATCACAAATAAGCCATCTAGCCTTCAGAGAGCTACTAATTTGATTCCCCGACAAGACTGAAATACCATCTCATAATTCTCCCATCGATCGTTCCAAAATGAGAAGTTGATATTTATACGTTATGTTGCATCCATGTCTCAAGCTATTGGAGACTTGGAGAAGTAAAGCATTGCTAAATCGCTTTGAAGAGATGTTTTGTCGATAATCTGCTTTATCGATTGCTCCGAAGTCACATTCCCAAAGCATTCATTCTTTCGTTCATTCTAATAGTTGTGCGGCATTTGTTTAATCATTTTTTCTACACAGCAAAGAGAGCAAGTTGATATTTTTGGTTCGGCAAGCTCCCAAAATGATACGATCAAGCTTCTAAGGTGAACAATAATCGTTGCAGGTGATTAAACTATTCAAAGGATAATGCTTGATCGTATCATTTTGGGAGCTTGATCGTATCATTAAACTATTCAAAGGATAAGTAGAATGGAACTAACTATGTGTTTTCAAAGAGTTCTTTATGGAAAATCCATTATTATAGTGGATTTAGTTTTTTTATTCCCGATTTCTACACAGGAGATCTAAGCACCCCCTTATCAACGATACAATATCAACAAAAAAAAAACCGTTCTTGAAATCAAAATCCATTAATGCAATAAAATGTATGTTCTATTTGATGATTATTTAACTGACTAATCTCTTACATGCTTAACAACGGTTACAACAGTTGTTCAACTGCAAAAGCAAACCAAAGTAGGATGCAATTTAAGCTCTTTATCCATAACTTTAAAAGCTCTCGGATGTGACTCCTTCCATATGGCGAACATTTGTGATTCATCCTTGCAAGAACCATAATCATATTTTCATTTGCTTTCGCTCTCTTCATCATGATCCTCGGACAGGCTCCCCTTGGAAAAGTTATATTCCTCTAAAATAACCTTGTGCCATTGATCTATTAGAGTTGAAGATAACGAGTCTCCGACTCTTCTTGACACCAAATGTCCATATGGACCCTGTCCATCAAAAACGTCCATCAAAAACACCACAGAAGATTGTATCTTCACGAGATCCAAAACCCTGTAATTACGATAAGCACATACAATGATGAAGAAGAAGCCCAATAGTTCTTAAAACCCAACATGTGAAATATACCCAAATTGTTTACATGTTTTTATAGGGTCATGACACAAACATATATCACTCAACTAGTTAAATAGACATTCTTAATGATTGTGAAACTATTTTTCTTCATTTAATTTCTTAAGTGAAAGAATTATTTGAATTGTACATCCAAGAGTATAAAACAAGTGGAAATTATAGCCAAATACCTCCCAAACAACCATGCAATCCTGGTTGACTCCCTTCTTCCCTTGCTGTGAGTAAATTGATGCAATATCACTCGATCCGTTTACACACATTCTACGGGGAATACAAGCCAGATGCTCATCCTTCTTTTCCTTCGTTTCTAAAGCTTCTAAGGCCTTTTTTTCTACAGGTTATCTCCTGGCAAGGTATGAGCAACTCCATCGCAGGTGGACAAGCAGGGCCCCATACTAAGGGCCAGAGAACTGTTCTCCAAGCAATCCACTGTGTTCTAGACCTCAAAAGATATAAATACATCTATTTCAGATATTGTCGTGGCCAACTTCTTAAAGCAGGGCAAAACAAACCTCTATATGAGGATTTTGTGGTGAATCCTCTTGAGCATGGTTGAATGAACCCAGACTTGAATTTCACTTCAAAAAATGAATAAACACGGTACATTTAACACATTTTGTATATCTAATGGAATGCACTAAGACACTTTTTACATCTTAAAAAGTAGGATTCAACTATCAAAAATACTAAAGCATTTCAGGCTAATCGCTTCGCAAATTAAGTAAATTAATAGAAGAACATTATGCAAGTTTCGGAGGGCTTACAGATTGCAATATGACTATTTTAACATATTTTGGTGGCATTTAACAGTTAAAAACCTTGTAATGTTTTTGCTCAAATGCAGTTCCAAAGGGACCTTGCCTAGAAAATCTCAATAAATCTAAATGCTCATCTTATCCAAGATTTTAGTAGTGATTGTCGAGTTCCGACCGAAGAGATTGCACCCCAACTGCAAAGGTTGTAGAGGATTGGGACTAGACCTGCGAAGGAATACTTTCCAAAACTTCATTCATAGAATTTCAAACATAATTTTTCCTTTTCGAAAAATAACGACCACAGTACATCCGATGTGTCACGAAAGGAGACATACGACATCAGGAATTGCAAACAACGAAGAATTTAGCATATTACGGATCAAATTTTCACAATTCAAGAATAATGAAAGTGCATAATTTTTTTCATTAAAAGAACTAGATATTCACGAAGATAATGAGATAAGACAACTCAATATTCTTAAGAAAAAACCTTGCATGCAAATCGATAATAGTACAGACCTAAAGATTCAAAATATGAAATCTTTACACCCATCCAGTTAAAAGCTTATAAGAAGATCGAACCTAAATACTCAAAATTTATTGAATCATCAAATGCCTCCATTCTGAGCTTCATTGACGAGGTTTTCACTATAATAAACATCTATGTTGCTAAAATTAAAGTGTCGAAGATCAAGACTCTCCCCGGCGTATGTGCACTGCAGAACAAGGCCCAGACACTTTCAAACCCTGATTCTATTTTATGGTGTCTTTTATATTAATTTGATATATAGATCACTTAAAGGAACATTGTTGTTGATTCTATTTTATCAATATAAGAAGAGATGAAAAAAATTGTTTGCACCTTGGAGAAGAAACTCTCTTTAAGTTTCAAGTTTCATGGACATTCATGCTAACCTTTCAATACATTTAGTAGAAGATATTGAATTAGTTGGTGTCTAATGACTAAATGGATATTTTTCTTAAAAACCATGCATTTGTAATGCAAAATACATATTCCAAAGCTTGAATAGAAGGATGATATATTTTTATAAAATCATTCTAATTTGCAAATTAGTACATAAATTCACAACATGTTTAATGTTAATGCACTACTTATATAAAAACCAAAAACATGGTACAAAACAGAAGAGAATTTTTTTTAAAGACAAATGGAAACTTATCACAAGACAAAGAATAATCATAAAATGATTATTTCCCAATAAATACATTATATATGACCAAAATGTTTTATCGTCTTACTTTAAGTCAAAAAATAATCATTATTTTCCAATAAATAGATTATACATGACCAAAATATTTGATAGTAGACTTTTTTCATGCTTTACATGATTTGATGATATTTTTTTTATAGGAAAATTGTTGATAGACAAATACTAATGAGAGAGAGAAAATAAATCATTGTTATATAATTTTGATGCAACAAGATATTATGTGAACTTATATGAAAAAGAAAAAAAGGACATGAAAAAATTAAGATATTTTTAAAAAAATATTTGAGAAAAAACATTATTTTTTGGATTTCCCCTAAAAAATATTACACTAATGTGAATTAAAAGAATGAATATTAGATCAATATCATGTAACTTCAAGATTTCTAGAGTTTAAAAGACATTTTGATCCATTACATGTATACCCTCCAATATATGTTAAAGACATGTTGATACATTACACTTATACCCTCCAATATATGTTAAGGACATCATTTATAGGTGGATAAAGTGTATGAGAAGAGGTTGATAAAGATTTTTGAGTTTTTCCACCAAATACTTTATATCACCAAACATGGTTTCTTATACTATGCATACTTAAAGAAGTTCTTCCACCAAATACTTTATATGACCAAACATAGTTTCTTATACTATAAGTACTTAAAGATAAAAGAATGTGATATTTCCATAATTTTAGTTACTTATATCATATAATATAGATAGAACTTCTTAATATTTTTTTATTAAAAGATTAAATTTTCGTGTTTGATGGGATTTAGATAGGAAGGTTATTATTTTAATCAATCTTTTTGAGGATTAAAAGAATTTGTAAGTTGTGTAGAAGGTATACAAAAATAAGTAAAGCCTACGAATGATATTATGATATTATTGAAAACTTTGTCATCTTTTACATCATAAATTGTGATAATAATATTTTGCATTAAACTAAGTGAATCCAATCTAAGATGCTCCATCCATTAAGTTAAATTAATGTTGATTGGTAGCCAAATGAAAGGAACATAAACTACCCAAATCACATAGTTTGAATTTATAAACAATGAAAAACATGCATCACAAACAAACAATTTTGATTGAGACAAAATGATATTTATTTGTATATTGAGTGTAAAACATGCATCATAAAAGAACAATGCAAAAACAATAATATTTAGATGTATAAACAATATAGATGTATAAATATATATTTAGATTTATAAAGAAGAATAAACTGCAATCACTTTAAGTCATACAAGAATATTTTTGAGTCTATATACATTACAAACTTGTATTAAGCTTAGATATTCAATCATTATCAAGAATAAATCAGAATTTTTTTTCCACAAAAAAAAAATCGTAATTTCATTAAGTACAAAATTACATTCACAGGTATATACTGACTATTAGGAAATAGCCAAGTATATAGTAACTAGAAAGGAAACGACAAATAAGAACCAAATTACATTTAACTAGTGTCTGAAGCACTTCCCCCAACAAGGGTAAAAAATAGCAGAATTAACAGAGGCCCGAGAGGGCCCAGATCTAGCTAATAAGCTGCTAAACAAAGTTACAAAACAAGTCAAAATAGACTGGGAAAACCCTGCATCTACAAGAAATTAGTTCAAAAGCTGCACGCCCGAAGATGGACCTCAAAGTGCAAGCACTGCACGCCCAATAGTGGACCTCAAAGCTCTGACCCAACCTCCAAAAAGAAGCAGAAAAACCCAGCAACCGATATGAAAAGCATCAAATCCTAGGTCCAAAGACCCAGTACCTGGCCATCAAACCACCGAGAAACAGCCACCAAGGAAACCCCTAATTGGATCAAGATGAAAATGGAGAGGCAAAATCCAGATCCACCCGAAAATAAACCAGATTCGTCGCAGACTGGACCAAAAACTCTGTGCAAAAGAGACAACCGCCCACCAGGGCAGAGCTACCGGCGAAATACGCAGCTACCGTCAGCCAAAACCCAAGCAGAGGAACGTTGTCTAGATGAGGAAAATAGCAGAGAGAGATACGAAAGGAAGAAACCCTAACCGTCCCAAGAACCAGCGAAAGGAGCTTCGAAAGCTTCATAAATGTGGCAAGAAACGTTTCTAGAGTGGAAAAAAAAACCCTGAACCACACACAGCAGCACTTCCAGGCTGCCTCCACTCCAAGCATTGCATCCCTGAGCTTCGAGCTCTGTGCAGACGGTGCAGAGCGGCGGCTAGGGTAGAACCCTAGCCGTGCTCCCCAAGAATAAATCAGAATTATTCATGATTACATAAAGATATTTAAATTTATAGACAAGAAATTTAAATATATTGAAAATGATCATAGAATAATTTAAATTATGGATTCATAATAATATGATTAAGATTTATATAAAAAAGGATTTTTAGTATCTTTTAAAGGTTTTAAAAAAATGAAACTAAATTCATAAAATTAAAATAATATTATGTATCATAACTTAGAATAACAATATTTTACATTAGTTGAATTATGGTTTAGGGATAGAGGTTTCATGTATTATATCTTCTTAAAATTTGAAAATTTTATTTATTAGTTTTATTTATTTTACTTTTATTACTTGGGCATTCTCATTCTCTAGTTTAGAGAGTATGCTAGTTTTATTATGCCGAAGACGTTTCTTTAAGGGGAGGTTCCTTTGAGCATTTCATCGTCGTCCATAATCTATGAATGGACAACACGTATGCGGTGCAATCAGCCAGTTGTTCTCCTCGAAATTTGTCTCTTTTGTTGATTTCTGCATAAGCCCCTCTTGTTGATTTCTGCATAAGACAAATAATCCAAGAGAAAACATGGTTCCGTTCAACCCACCAGCGATTCCTCCTTGAGATTTGTACCCTACTGACTCTCCTCGAAATTTTTACTTCACCGCCTTCGCCTTTGTCGATTTTTATAAATTCATGACTCTTGACTACACAAGGATGTTGGCAAGAGATGGATGGCTTCTCTTGTTTATACAATATTTTTATAACTTCATCTACTCTTGTGCATTGTCTGCACAAGGATGTTGCAAGAGATGGATGGTTGTTTTGGTCTGCACAAGGAGAGATGGACCATTGTTGAAATCTTGTCTAGGAGAGATGGACCACTGCTCAAATCCTGGCTCTCACACTTTTCATGCAGTTCCTCTGCAACAACAAACTTGCATGATCGGAGAAGGAACCTCGTACCAGCTGTTTTAAAATAACTCTCAAGCAGCGGGCAACAGCTCTAGACTCGAGGAGCTTAGAAAAAATGGAAGACACCATAGAGATGGTCGTTCTCTGTCCTAATGGTATCTTTGTCTACTTCACCTTCCCACTCTAAGCGGAACGCTCTATTTCCACTTCCTTTATCATTTGAGCGATCCCATTTATGACCATCATGTTTACACTTTATTTATGTAGTGAATTCATAGACTCGAATGGTGATTCCTTGATAAAATTAATTGGAAAAGCAACTAGAATAGGGACTACAACTATTGCAATGAGGGCATGGGTTGGGATAATCACAAATCAAACAACAATTGCAATACAAACCTGGAGAAGGCATAAAGACAAGTATTTCTTCAATCTATTAATCAGATTTAACTTTTTACAAACTTTATCACCGTAGAACGTAAACTGTCGAAGCAAATCATCGTAGAACTTCAATTGTCGAAGCAAATGTTGAAAACAATCATGGATACTTTGAAAACCTTCAAAATCTGGACGGGGAAAAAGATTCTCAAACTCCATAAACAAAATAAATTGTTTACCAATCCAATGGCATTGTTCTTCGCTAAATTCTCATGTGGTTGACATTAGATCGATAATATTTTTAATTTTTCTATAAGTCGGCATGGCCTTGTAAATTGTATAAAAAAGACGGCTATAAAGGGTATAAACACTTTCATCGTTGCTAAATTAGCTAGAAACCAGTTTTTCGAACTATGGTTTCATAACAAGAATTATGTGTTGGAGAATTGCATTTACAGATTCCTGATCCGGCGAAAGCAGCTCTTCCATATGTCTGCTAGAACAAGGCTGAGAATTATCTGTTATTTCGTCGTTTTCTTCATTCATGCGCCCAGTAACCCTATGGAGTTTGCGTCAAAGCTCCTTGACAGATTTTATCCCAACGATGGCTCTACACTCTCAACCCTTGAACTTCGATGTCTAATCCCATTCATGAACATCCTACGGTCCTATTATCTAAGTCCATTGGTAGCTGATGTTCTGCATGCACAAGTTTTCTTCCTCATATTTCAAATTTACACAATCCTTGCTACCATCATCAATGTGGACCTAAACGTTAGAGTACCAATCAACCTCAGTCCATACAATTGTTGGTGCGCTAAATTGGGACCAAAATTAAGTGGTGGGCATGATTTATGGGCAATTCGCTCATGCAAGCTTACTTCATTTTAGTTACATGTAGGAAGCTCAGGACATGAAATAAAAGAAATTAATTAAGAGAACATAGGAGAGTTGAGTTGTACTACCCAGAATGGACTGTAAATGTATGATAAAATGTTTTTCTTGGGGTGAAATTGTATTGAAGCTTCCTCGGCATGAGCTTCTTCTTCAACCTAAGTAACCTTTTCAGTTGTGAGTTCGATCCTTCATAAATTTTACAATTATTTCAACGAGCGCAACAACCTAGAGACCTTTTACAATTATTTCAATGGGCGCAGCAACCTAGAGACATTCCACAGATGTCCATGGTCAGGGCAGGCCTTTGCACATGGAGTGCCACATATCTATATGCAGCTACACACAGATCGCTCGAGGTAAGGATTTTGTTTGCTAAACAAACAAGTGGTATTCTCTCAAAGCAAACTTAAACGTTTGGTGATGGCTTGCAGCTGCCTGTGGAGTCCAGATTGCAAGGCTTAGATACAGCATATACTCTTTGCAAGTACATATACCACGTAGCTTTTATGCCAAATCCATTGTTTAAAAATATGTGAGTGTGACGACATAAAATTTTATGTGTATATTTATTATAACTGTCCGGTATATTTTGTATCTTTAAGTAGATGTGTATGTAATTTTAATCCATTGAAATAAAAGAAAAAAAAATGAATGTACCTTTAATCAATTGAAGTGAAAAAAAAAAATGAAATTAATATAATTTTAATCAATTGAAATGAAAAAAATAGATATAAATATTAAATGAAATTGATATAATTTTAATCAATTAAAATGAAAAAAATAGATGTAAATATTAATATTAATAACGAATGAATAGAAATAAAAATTTATCAAATAAATTAATAATATATAAACTTTTTATTTAATCTCAAAATAATAAACAAAACGTAAAGCAATTAATTTTTATTTTCAAAACATAATTTTTTTTTTTTTTAATCAGGTTGGTATAACTCTGCAAGTGGATATAAATGAAAATGCCATGTATGTTAACATACATGGTTTTATAGAACCTTGTCTAACTTTTCTTATAATTTTAATATGTTCAGAAATCTTGTACAGAGTGTTCATAATGATGATAGATTAATAGAATTATTTTTCATAATTTTACTTTAAAGTTAGTTAAATAGATTTATTATAAATGTAAATTTTATATTTTAAATAAATTTGTTATATATTTTATATTTTAAATAGATTTGTTATAAATATTTAAAGTCTTTTTAAATTATAAGATTCACAATTTAAAATATTTCAGATTTAGATGATTCTTTGTATCTTGTTTCGTGAGAAAACACTTTTCTCATTGTTATTATATTAAAGGACGTTGAATGTTGAGTTTAGATTTAATTATTAAATAGATTTGTCATTATTGTAGAATGTTTGATGTTTGGTTTAAATTTAATTATTAGATAGATTTGTCATGAATGTAAGTGAAATTTTAATGTTTTTTTCCACTTAATGTTGTTGCATTGGACAATGATGAAAGCTTAATATTTTAAGTATAAGATAGAAATTTTAATGCTTTTTTCCAGTTACTGTTGTTACATTGGACAATGATGAAAGTTTAATATTTTAAGTATAAGATAAATTACATTTTATGGCAAACCTTTCTCATATTTAAAGTTTGTCAATTAAAATTACTTGGTGCTTCGAGACAATACCACTTGTTTCTTTTTGTTGGTCTCGAAGTACTTTTGCAGAAAATCGTAAACTCTTTTCGTTTCCCATGAGATGGTAAATCTTGTTATATATAATAATATGATTGGTTGTTTAGCAGTGTAAGGTTAGCTTGATTAAAAGTTGTTGTTTAGCATTAGGGGCCATAAGTGAATTTTTTTGTGGGGAGGGGGTTGTTTTGTGGGTGTGTTTTAGAGTTATGGGGTTATTCATAATATTAATGGTGGTTTTAGTGGATGAAAACAATTATGGAGTTACTCATAATATTAATGGCGGTTTTAGTGGATGAAAACAACAAGTGTGGGATTAGAATCAACGAATTTGGTTGCTTTCAACACATACATGTGTTTTTTTTTTTTTTCCTTTATAATTTCATGTTCATGATGCACTCGCATGCTCATTGTGGCACTTCGGAGGTCTACATCAACAACTTTATCCATTTACAATTTCATTCATAGTTGTTCCATTTATCTAGGGCAGGTTCAAATTATCGTTCCCAAAATTATCCAACAAAGTTGTATCAAAGATGGAGCGGCAAAACCCCATTATTTTCGTTGTGTTCATGGAGTCAGATTGCAGTCAAATGTTGAGTTTGTTAATCTAACAAAACTATATAAAAGATGGAGTTGTGAGCGGTAAAACCCCATCGAGTTTGTTAATCTAACAAAGTCGTGTAAAAGATGGAGCGATGAACTGTAAAGCCACATTGGTTCCCTTGTGTTCACTGAGTCAAATTGCACTCCTATTGAGTTTGTTAATCTAACAAAATTGTGTAAAAGATGGAGTAGTGAGCGATAAAACCCCATTGGTTCCCTTATGTTAATTGCAGTCAAATGTTCAATTTGTTATGTATATGAAAGTGGATGTTGATAAGTGATTAAATTTGATTATTAATTATTTTATTCACAAAATGTTTTATAAAGTTATAATCTATATATTACAAACCTCATATCTCATAGAAAGCTATATTACAAAGCATCAGTTGTGAGCATCTAATTTTTCCTAACCATCCACAAACCTCATATCTTATAAAAAAGTTTGAAAATGTAAAAAACACTTGGAAAAAATCATATGCTCTTTTGAACCATAAGTATAATCACTTCAATTCACTTCACTTCGACGTTTCTTTTCCCCTACTTCGGGGGTATGCTAGTTAATATCTCAACACTCTTAACAGTCATA
>ML819770.1:32262-64543 GCA_009831015.1 Picea engelmannii | reverse complement strand
AAGTGACTATTAATTCACTTTGTGGGTGAATTAGGGGACATAAAGTGAACTATGGAAACTTAACCCAAAGTGGGTTTTGAGTTGAGATTCTTTTTGAGAGATCTCAACCATGGATTAGATATGGCTTGGAGTGATCCTAGCCACTGATCTTTTAGGTTTCCTTATGATTCCTTAAGAGGGGTGCATAGGGCAAAAGGAGGCTCATTCTATCTTTTGTTCACTTGGAGAGGAAGAGGAGAGCAATGGAGATGGGAATGGAAGCAAAGGAAGAGGGCAGCAAGGGCGCCTCCTTCCATGGAGGGCTCTAGGAGGCTTTGGCTTCCAATTTTTTATGGTGTTCATGCTTGCTTGAAGGAGGGCGCACTATAGGAGGAGAGTGCACACCTAGTAGGGAGATCTTCTGCTTGTCAAATTGTTGATTGGAGTGTCTTGTTGGAGAGGTAGCACACAAGGGCAGATTTGTGTGCAAGGGTTTCTTCTACAAGGCATTGAGCAGCAAGGGCACAAGGCTAGAGTGGGATTGAGCAACAAATGAGAAGGGCGCACCATGCTTGGGCGCATTCACCTTCTTGGACTTGTATAGCAGCTTGAGAGAAGTTGCCTTTATATCAGGTTCATTTGTTTCATGTACTTGTTGTATCTCACATTTATTACATCACATATATAGACTTATATTCCAAACTAGTTTTCCCCAAGGGGGTTTAATCTAGGGTCATGTTGACCAAAAATACTTGTGTTCATTTATCATGTATGCTTAGTGTTTAAATCAGCAATAGGAGCTTGTAAAGATCCTAGAGGACTGCTATATGTTTTAAGGTTTGCATGTGTTAACATTCAGTGACTAAAACACTTGCAAGGGCACCTTAAAAGAGCACATAACCATCAGTTTGAAGGCAGATTTCTTGGCAGAAAATTTCAGACCTGTTTGCTGTCCTAAAACAGCAGAAAGGACAGATTTGATTGAGTAAACTTAGAGCCCAACAAGAGGTCAAAAACAGACCTATTGGGCAGCCTCATAGTACCTCGAATTTCAACATGGTATCAGAGCCTTGGTGGCTAAGAGTTGGCTGATTTTCTAGCATACAATTGGCAGATTTTTGGACAGTTTTGGACAGCCTTATTTCACGCTTGTGTGTCAAGTGTCGAGGCTGATATATTTTGCAGTTTAGCATCAGTTTGAGTTTCAGTGGACAGCCATGTCGGTGTCTCAGATGAGGGCAGAGGATAGGCTAGTCGGAGCTAGCAACTGGTCCCCTTGGAATACCAGGCTTATCTTTGTCTTGGAGGATCTTGAACTATGGGATATAGTTCATGCTCCCATTGTTGTTCCTCCTGTCACTACTCCCGTGTTGGTGGCAGAGTTCAGGAAGAAGAACAACAAGGCAAAGAGGACTATCTGTGATACGATGAGAGACCACATCATACCCCACTTGACTGGTAAAGACTATGCATTTGAAATGTGGACATCCTTGTGCAAGCTTTACCGAAGTCCCAACCAGAACCGAAAGATGGTTCTACAAGAGAAGCTCAGGGGCATTCAGATGCTCAAGTCAAAGTCAATCACTTCATACCTTGGCAGATTCACTCAGATCAAAGATGAGTTAGCAGCAATTGGAGAGATTGTGGATCTGGACTTTCTGGTGAGGACAGCTTTAAACAGCTTTTCCAAACCTTGGGGTTCATTTGTACAAGGCATTGTTGCTCGAGAGGTCATACCTACTTGGGAGAGACTTTGGGATGATTTCGTACAGGAGGAGCTGAGATGCAGCTCTGGGTCTTCAGGATAGCAGCGGATATCTGAGGGTGATGAGGATCTTGCTCTTTGGTCAAAGGGCAAGAAGAAGGTCGGCAAGGGTGCTCGACATGTTAAGTTATGAGCTATTATTAGGTTTCTTTTCAATTTACTAGATAACAATAGCATAGGTAGGATCACTGAGAGAAACACAATCACAAGATACACAGCATTTATCCTGGGAAACCCTCATGGGGGAGAAAACCCAGCAAAACTTACTTAATACAGATAGCCAATACAATGCCAAGATAATAAACCAAACACTAGAGAATATCCAAGACTAAGCAATGCGCCTCTCTCTTCCTTCTTCTCCTAACTGCAGCTACCAAACTTGTGCACTAGATGAGCGAATGAGTGAGTGAGATAATGAGGCATTGGCTTCCTTTATTTATACAAGCTGCCAGACGTTGGAGAGGTGTCTCTTCACTGGGCAGGGCTGACTTGTCTTCTTAGTGGTTAAAACCACTTTAATTAGGCCTGGGGGGCCGACTTCTTAATTTGCATAATACAATTAGGGTTTGACCAATCCGCAAAAGGGGATTTGGTCAATTACAATGTCCGACATGATCAATCCACAAAAGGGGATTTGATCTATAAATAAATGACTCAAATAATAATAATAATAATAAGTAGAATACTCTTTGCAGTTACAATATTTCAACACGATAGGGTCCCAAGATGGGGGCCAAGCCACAGGGAGAGAGTGGCAGTGGGCAGAAGAGAGATATGAGCAAAGTGAAGTGTTTTGCTTGTAAGAAGATGGGGCACTATGCTGGACAGTGTCCCAACAGGAAGAAGAAGCAGGGTGGTACAGCAACTACAGCAGATGAGGAGGAGTTTCAGGCACAATTTGAGAGGGAGTGTGCCTTCCTTATTTGTTGCACTGCCTTCCTTATTTGTTGCACTTCAGTTGAGACGACACCCAGCATCTAGTACATAGACAATGGAGCTTCGAGACACGTGACAGGTGTGAGAGAGCACTTCACTGATCTCAGAGATCCTGAGGTCAGGATGGAGATTGTGCTTGGTGATGACACCGTAGTCAGGGTTGTGGGCGTGGCACAGTTACTTTTCAGAGGGAGAGTATGCCACCCATTTCGTTCAGGGATGTGTTGTATTTCCCTAGGTTGAAGAAGAATCTGATATCAGTTTCCACCCTCCAAGACAGGGGTCTTGAGGTGTCCTTTAGAGGGACAAAGGTCCTCATACACCCTAAGGGGTTCCATCTCACCTCAGGGCAGGTGATTGGAGTGAGGGATGGTAAACTATACAGATTGCTTTTTCAGCCCCTGCATGCTTTGGCAGCGAGTAGCGACAACAGTCCGTTATGTGAGTTATGGCATCGGAGGATGGCTCACCTTCATCATGGGGCTCTTGGAGGGCTGAAAGAGGTTGTGACAGGAGTGTCACGGTTCAGCTCAAAGCATCAAGATGTGTGCAAAGGGTGTGTGCTTGGTAAGTTTACCAAGGCTTCTTTTCCCAGCAATGAAAGTAGGTCAGCTAGGGTACTGGATTTAGTACACACAGATGTGTGTGGGCCCATGTCTCGGGCGTCCTTGAGTGGTTGTGAGTACTATCTTACATTCATAAATGACCACTCCAGGAAGACCTGGATCTATTTCCTGAAGGCCAAGAGTGAGGTCTTCAAGAGGTTCCAAGAGTTCAAAGCTCTTGTGGAGAACCAGACAGGAAAGAAGATCAAGGTCTTGCGGTCAGACAATAGAGGTGAGTATGCCTCCACAGAGTTTGTAGACTTTTGTTCCCAGGCAAGGATCAGAAGACAGATGACCGTACCTTACAACCCCCAGTAGAACAGAGTTGCCGAGAGGAAGAACAGGGCCATACAGGTGCAACGAGATCTATGCTGCATGATCAGACTTTGCCTTTATACTTATGGGTTGAGGCGAGTGTTGTTGCAGTTTATCTGCAGAACAGAAACCCCCACAGGATTTTGGGGAAGAAGACTCCTAAGGAGGCCTTCACTAGTAAGAGGCCTGATGTTGAGCACATCAAGATTTTTGGATGCTTGACATACTCTCATGTCCCCTCAAAGAAGAGGACAAAGCTAAACCCCACAGCCCAGCAGGGGATTCTAGTTGGTTACTCAGAGGTCTCGAAGGCCTACCAGATCTACATTCCATCACAGCGGAGAGTGGTGGTGAGCAGAGATGTTAGATTTGAGGAGGGTAGAGCTTTTAGGAGGTCTCTCAAGTCGAGAGACAGTATTGAGGAGGTTCTGGAGACACATATTGATGTTTCAGAGGGAGAACAGCCTTAGGTGTCGAGTACACCAGTTTAGGGGTGACAAGGTCACCTTGCACAGCTTCAGGTTCACAGTTGCAAAGGGTTCAGGCAGAGGGTATAGAGACCTCAGGATCTCAGAGTGTTAGCATGAGATCTGAGGCAAAGACTCGTGGGCGCAAAGATCTTACTTCTCCTTTGGTTACTACAGGGAAGAGGAAACCGAGATGGCTTCAGGATACCCTGAAGGAAGCCAAGGAGAATTTTGGAGAGCCCAAGGGGTTGTTCAAAGAGAGCATAGCACCAAATAGACTTGGGTCTTACTTGGCGATGGTGACGAGCATCACAGATACAGAGCCTAAGACATTTGCGCAGGCAGTTGACCAGCAGGTTTGATGCCATGCTGGAGGCGTATGACTCCATTATGCGCAATGATGTATGGGAGGTGGTGTCGAGGCCAGTGGGGAAGTCAATTGTGACTTCCAGATGGTTGTACATGACCAAGTATACTGCAAATGGCAGCATAGAGAAACACAAGGCCCAATTTGTTGCGCGAGGATTCTCTCAGGTAGAGGGAATTGACTATGATGAGACATTCACACCAGTTGCGAGATACACGTCCATTCAGAGCATTATTTCCATAGTGGCAGAGATGGGTTGGAGGATACATCAGATAGATGTAAAGACCGCATTTCTGAATGGCTTTATCGAGGAGGAGGTGTACATTGAGCAGCCACAAGGGTTTGAGGTGATGGTGAGAGATTCTCATGTGTGTCTTCTGAGAAAGGCACTGTATGGTCTGAAGCAAGCTCCAAGAGCTTGGTATTCACGTATTGACGCTTATTTGCTTCAGATGAGGTTTGAGAAGAGTGAGGCAGACCCTAACCTCTACTACATCATTCAAGGTGAGGATACACTCATTCTCATACTGTATGTTGATGATTTGTTCATCACAGGAGCGGAGCTTCTCATAGTTGATTACAAGTTGGGACTTGCATCAGAGTTTGAGATGACAAACATCGGTTTGATGCACTATTTCTTGGGCATGGAGGTTTTGGCAAGAGGAGGGTCATATCTTTCTAGGGAAGGGGAAGTATGTTGCAGACATCTTAAGCAGGTTTCAATTGGAGAACTGCAAGCCCATGTCACCAACTGGAAGAAGCTTAGCGCTTCAGATTCCCAGTTGGTGGATGCTACGAGATACAGGCAATTGATAATTTCTTTGATGTATCTGGTCAACACCAGACCAGATATTTGTTTTGCCGTGAACACTCTCAGCCAGTTTATGGTGGAGCCTAGGAGTGTTCACTGGATTGGGGTAAAACATGTTTTGAGGTACAGAGCAGGTTCAGTGGAATTTGGTTTGGACTACGTTAGAGGGGATGGAGTCAGTTTGGTTGGCTACACAGACTTAGATTGGGTAGGATGTGCTATTGACAGGAAGAGCACCTCGAAGTGTTGCTTTGGCTTGGGATCAAGAGTTGTTTCCTGGTTTAGTCGGAAGCAAAAGTCAGTTGCTTTGAGTTTGGCCGAGGCAGAGTATATGGCAGCTAGTCAGACTAGTTGCGAGGCCATTTGGCTTCGTAAGTTGCTGGTTGGTTTATTTGGTCAGGAGTTGTTTCTGATAGTCATTCACTGCAATAATCAGAGTTGTATCAAACTCTTTGAAAATCCAGTGTTTAATGACAGCTTGAAGCATATTGAGATCAGATACCACTTCATCGGAGATTGGATTCAACATAGGGCAGTGAAGCTCCAATATATTCCGACTAATCAGCAGGTGGCATATATTCTCACCAAGGCATTGCCAAGGGGCAAGCATGTCTACTTCAGAGACAAGATGGGCTTGGTGAGCTTTCCTCGGTAAGAGGGAGTGTTGAGTTCTGGTGTACCAAGGGAAGTGGTCCCCTTGTGGTTGTGGGTCTCTAACCACAAGAGGGAAATATTTGACCCATTGTGCCTTATACTTTATGTCTAATTTCACTTTGACATTTTCCTAAGTCAAAAGGATGAAATTTGTCACTTGAGTGAAAAGTGACTATTAATTCACTTTGTGGGTGAATTGGGGACATAAAATGAACTATGGAAACTTAACCCAAAGTGGGTTTTGAGTTGAGATTCTTTTTGAGAGATCTCAACCATGGATTAGATATGGCTTGGAGTGATCCTAACCATTGATCTTTTAGGTTTCCTTATGATTCCTTAAGAGGGGTGCATAGGGCAAAAGGAGGCTCATTCTATCTTTTGTTCACTTGGAGAGGAAGACGAGAGCAATGGAGATGGGAATGGCAGCAAGGGCTCCTGCTTCCATANAACCATTGATCTTTTAGGTTTCCTTATGATTCCTTAAGAGGGGTGCATAGGGCAAAAGGAGGCTCATTCTATCTTTTGTTCACTTGGAGAGGAAGACGAGAGCAATGGAGATGGGAATGGCAGCAAGGGCTCCTGCTTCCATAGAGGGCTCTAGGAAACTTTGGCTTCCATTTTTTTATGGTGTTCATGCTTGCTTGGAGGAGGGTGCACTATAGGAGGAGGACGCACACCTAGCAGGGAGGTCTTCTACTTGTCAGATTGTTGATTGGAGTGTCTTGTTGGAGAGGTAGCACATAAGAGCAGATTTGTGTGCAAGGGTTTCTTCTACAAGGCATTGAGCAACAAGGGCGCAAGGTTGGAGTGGGATTGAGCAACAAAGGAGAAGGGCGCACCATGCTCGGGCGCATTCACCTTCTTGGACTTGTATAGCAGCTTGAGAGGGGCTACCTTTGTATCAGGTTCATTTGTTTCATGTACTTGTTGTATCTCACATTTATTACATCACATATATAGACTTATATTCCAAATTGGTTTTACCTGGGGGGGGTTTATCCAGGGTCATGTTGACCAAAAATACTTGTGTTCATTTATCGTGTAGGCTTAGTGTTTAAATCATTAGTAAGAGCTTGTAAAGATCCTAGAGGAGTGCTATATGTTTTAAGGTTTGCATGTGCTAACATTCAATGACTAAAACACTTGCAAGGGCACCTTAAAGGAGCATATAACCATCAGTTTGTAGGCAGATTTCTTGGCAGGAAATTTCAGACCTGTTTGCTGTCCTAAAACAGCAGAAAGGACAAATTTGATTGAGTAAACTTAGAGCCCAACGAGATGTCAAAAACAGGCATGTTGGGCAGCCTCATAGTACCCCGAATTTCTACACATCTTACCACCATCTAGCTATGTATAAAAGCGGCATCTTTGTATTGCTTCTTCCAAGGGTTATCTACGATGGATTGAGTTTGACTTGGTTAAGAGACACTAGCAGAGTTGGGGGAAGGTGTAAAATAACTTTGATTGTTCCTCTTCTTTTTAGGTTGTCTGTCAAACTCAAGAGGAGGAGGAACATAATGGAAGGGGTCCATAACATTGATAGAAAGGATAGAGGAAGAGCCTTCAAATTCAATTAGCACTTGCTCTCATTGCAGCAAAGTTGTCTCTTCCTCCCAATTTCATCATTTATCTCCTTTTGCCTAGCCTTGTCTTCTTCAAATTTCTCAAACTCATTTAGCAATTCCACTCTAATGGTGCATCACATAGGAAAATTTGGCCTCTTACACCAGCCAACTGTTCTTTCAACCTATGAACCCCTGCCCCCCCTTTTGTGCTTCTTGCAATATTTGCAATCCATTTGTTGATAAATAAGATCAGCATGGATCCATGCAAGGTCTTTGACTCTTGGGGCAATAGTATTTAAACGTAAAGAAATCTACAAAATCAAACATGCAACATTGTAAACACTTTATTTTAATATGCAAACTAGTAAGAAGGCTGAAAATACAAAACAGTGAACTTAAAGACAAATTTTAAAGAGAGAAAAAAACAGAGACAGATTTTAGATCTGCAATTTAATGAGAGAAAAAAACAGGGACAGATTTCAGATCGACAATTTAAAGAGAGAAAAAACATACCTAGGAATGAGAAGAATGTGTAGTGGGCACAAGAATCTGGTCCACAACTCCTCCAAGCTTAAAGATGGGCTGTAGCCTCCTCACTAAGATGCCAAATCTACTGCAAACAGCCCAAGATAATGGACAAACCAGCTCCAAGCTCACTCTAAATCACTGCTCTTCAAGACTTCCATGCTGCTCCAAAACTCCAAATGCTCACAAATGCTCAATGAGAGAGGTGTGAGGCAAATAGAGGGGGAGGGGGATGGGGAGTGGGGCAAGTCCCTTTATAGCATTTTGGTAGGGTTTAAGAGTTAGGTTTTTTGTTTTTCTATAAAAAAATAAATTTTGCATGCTGAGTCTGCCATGGTGGGGTCCAGAACCTACTTGGCCGAGTACGTATGGACTCGGCTGAGTAGGACCGATTTGGTACCAAACTGGTTGAAGTCATGCTTTGACTCAACTGGTTCGGTACCAGACCGGTCATCCGAACCGAGCCAGAGGCCAAGTTGGTACGGCCACCAGTCAATTCAGCCGAGTTGACTTAGACCACTTTTTAAAACATTGAACACAGGTTGAAGCTGCCATCGGCCATTCGACATATTCAACAACCACAACTTATTAGAAATTTTGTAAACTACCATTACGGCATCTGACCTAGGAATGTATATTTGAGTTCAATTCCTTTGCAAGAATGTACGCCCTTCAAGGACTGCATTTGACATCTCGATTCCAATAGAGAAATTATATAGCAGTTCAACAATGGAATTTGACCTTCATAAATACAGAAATAAATAATAAAACTGTGAAGAACTGTGAAAGAGAATGGAGAAACTGCCTAAGCAGATATTGGAAGTAAACTCTAATGTGAGGAATGAAATGCTGCTTCTGAATAACAGTATGCAATGGATATCAGCAGACCAAGATTTGGATGGTTCCCGCATCAGACATATTCATAGTAACATGGGTGGCCTGAAAGCTTTTCCCCTCAATGTTAGCACCTCTGACCCCTCTCATCAGCATCAACGTGCAGATAAGCACTTGGTAGGTACTCCTGAGTCCTTGCAACTCTAGGCACCCATCCAGCTCCAGATAAGCAAGCATGGCTGAAGTTTTCAGTTTACCTTTTGGTCTTCATCTTCTTTGTTCTAGTTTTAACTTTTAAGTTACCCAACAGGGCTGGTAAATGGGAAGTGTTCTGTACCTTTCTGTGGAATTTGAAGTATGTTTTTTGGTTTCACAGATAGCATGCAATGAGCCTTCAGGTCCTCAAAGGTTTATCTCTGGAAGACATCGTAATTAAAGAGATATTGAATATCTCAGGTTTCCACTCTGTAATTATCATCTATTCATCTGTACATATGAACCTGTAATATAATGATACTTATTTTTTCCAGCAAAAAAAAGTAAAACCAATGATGGCATCCACCTTTATACGATTAAGTCATTAGCTATTTGGCATAAGCATATGTAGTAATTGACACGACATAAGAAGATGGAACGAATAAGGCAGACTAAAATAATAAATCACACACCTTTGTTATCATTCCACTCAAAGGAGAGTTAAAGTCCTAGACAACAGTTTCAGGTTGAATTCAAACAAGGGCTAACTTTAAATGATGAGAAAAGGGATAGAAACATGGTTGGAACATGAAAATGTAACATCTAGGATGCTAAGAGTGAAAATTATCATTTTGATATAATGCTCATTGTTGATTGATTAACCAAGCTCAGAATCAAGATTCATGATCTAAAAGTATAAAGAAATATATTCTAAAGGGGAAACATCATCAAGAATCCTGGACACAAAATGATATGCTGTGGACATTTGTCTCATCCTGTATCTGAAACCTTACATATCACAGATTGAATCTGCATCAGCCATTCGACATATTCAACGACCATGACTTGTTCAAAACTTTGTAAAGGACCATCACAACATCAGAACTAGGAACGTCTATTTGAATCTAATTCCTTTGCAAAAATGTATCTGTGCTTCAAGGACTGTGTTTGGGTTATCAATTCCAAATTCCAATACAGAAAATACATAGCTCTAATATACTAAGTTCAACAAAAGGATTTGACCTTCATAAATACTAACAAAAAAACCTAAATAATCATGGATGTCCAAAGATAGAGCAACCCATTTAACCTAGCACATCACACACACTCTATTGAATACTCTCGCACATTATATAGACTGGACACCTTCCCCACCTTTATGGTTAAAATTTAAAGGCTGTGAATTTTGACAAACACTGTAAAATAATTTTGAGCTTGAAAGGCTTGATGTAAAAGCTCCGTTTGCCTTAAATATAGTGTTCTTTTTACTATGGGCAGGTTTGAGGATAACATCCATCAGGCTGTGATCTAGTGGTTGAGACCAGAGTCACCGTGATAATGAACCAAGTTCAAACCCCAGCAGGCATAAAGCCTTGATCATGCGTATAAGTTGACTGAGTTCAATGACCACCACATTAAAGTGGGTTTACTGATAATGAGGTGTTGAGATTCATAACTCCTCGCAGATTTAAAAAAGCATTTACCCTTAATACCAAAAAATATAGGCAGAAGCAATCAATGATCTTTTTATATTTTCTCCCACATTCCTTACTAAGACATGATTCGTTAGAATGATATTGTGCACATGAAAAAAATCGAACTGTTTTGCACGTTCATATAAGAAGTAGATTACGCAAGAATTGATACTCAGATTTTTCTCCTTTTGGGGGCTTCTCTGCACTGTGAATTCCTTTTAACATCTCACAAGAAACAAAGCAAGACAGCAGAAAACTAAAGAATGAACTGTGTCCATCAATAACATCAGCCCCCTAAAAAGGGTTGCACTCGGATAATTTGTTTGCCTTCACTACAAAATCAGTTAATATCTAATTTTTCCTCCTTGTTGATGAACGTGGTACAGCCGATACAATCCACATAAACCCCCAAAATTAAGTTACGCCTGGATTTCAATCAGTTCCATTTATCAGGCAGCGACGCAAAGGCAGATACCAAGAAAATCAAGCAAACAATTTAATTTAAAGCAAAAACGGTGAAACGTTGAAGGGGACTTAGAATTATCACAATTTGACGAGGTATTCATTCCTTACAAAACAAAGCACTCCACTGACCTTGCAAGGTCTTCCCTTGATAACAATGTAACCGCTCTTGCGAATGGCACCGGCCTGCTGAGGAAAAGTCTTAGAAGCCCCCGACTCACCCTTGTGATCGAAGTGGTGTTCCTCATCCGACATGGCTACGGATCGAACTCACCCTCTCCTGGTATTGTATTATATTAAATTATAGATATCAAACCCCTGCCCTGAAAATTTCAAGTAGATCCATAAACAACGAAATTCTGAACAAACAACATCCATGACAACATGATACCTGAGCTGGGAAGAAAAGCCCTCGGCTTGGGAATCGATCAGCTTACCTCTCCTCCTTCGTTTCTTCTTGATCCCTTTCGTTCGTTCTCACCGATGTAGTTGGTCAGGATCAAATACACTCTACATTACATTTGCATGGACGGCTGTAGTCGTATACTACCCCCCCTCCCATTTAAAGAATCTGATACTACCCGTCGCATTTTGGAGAGTCCAAATTTGATACTTCTAAAAATTGATCTTTACTAAAAATACAAAATATAATTTTACCGATAAAAGTAAGGAACACTATAATAGTTGAGATGCACTATACGATATACTTATCCTTTGCTGGTGATTATTGATTATGATACCAGGTTAGTTTTATTGATTATTATACCAGGTTAGTTTAATGTAGTGAGAAAACTTAGCATAATTCAATGGTCAATTAGTAGTGGGGATAGTGATCATTGGCTGTTATGATGACTTATCATCATTATCAACTTTCTATGTTCCTAATGACGGGTGGAGTGTCCACTCGAAACGTCTAGTATTTCAAATACTCAACACAATTTTGATCCAGAAGTTTTTTCCAAAACCTCCCCATTGTTTAAGGAAAACTACTCTACTTGGAATAACCTTTTGGTGGCGTGTAAGGGGTACTGTCACGGGCTTGACGAACCTGCGGTTGGGCGGCAAAAACACCCAACGCTCTCAGTCACTGTGTGGCACCAGCATCTTTCGTTCGGCAACAAAACTAAACCAACTTACTCAATCTTGGATACGCCTTCACTTAGTTTCGATTGTTATTAGTTATGTCTATCTTTTTCTTACACTCAGATTATTTCAACAATAAAGAGAAACCATTCATACATAACAACTAAAACATATACGTGGGTGGTCAAACCAACCTAACACCCAAAAGACTTCTTTGTGAACAGAACAACAGTGTGTCTAGCCAAACACTCGTGCCACACAAGAAAGTTTATACAGGGAGCTTTCGCTCTGTTACAAAGAACCTGTGTGAAACATACAACTCTTCCTTCAACGAGTTGACCCCTTGTGTGCCCTTCCTTTGTCACCTTAGCTATAAGAACAAACGGATCGTCTCTCCTTCGTCCTTCATAATCGAAAGTGCCTACGGTTCTGCCAAGTTCGCTTGTCCCCTTAGCTCGATTCAGACTTCCTTGTTTGACTTGACTCCTTGATCAAATCTTGGATGCCTTTCCAAATGACTCCCTCACTTGGTTTATATGGGCACCCAACGGGCGCACCCTTTCATGGAGCAATGCGTCTCTTCGTCGCTTGTTGATTCAGGAGGATCTTGGTGGCCACCCACCTTTTCAAACTGGCTCAAAACTGTTTTTTGGAAACTTACTATTTTTAACAGTTTTTCAAGTCCCAAACTTCTGGGGCCATTTTGAGGGCCTAAACGATGTTTTTTCACGATCGAGCACCTCAATACAGTCAAAGGCTCCTATTAAACCCCCCTAAATGAAGCTCCTCACCAATACCTTTCTAACATGTTATTGTGCGCCCTAAACGGAGATTGTATGCAAAAGTTACAACCCCGGGAAGTTGATGTACTAACTTACCCCAACAGGGCCAACATGACTTTTGGTACTTCATCTCCTAGGGTTAGGTTTTTGGATGTCTAGGGTTTCAACATTCATGTTTATTGTAAAAAGGCCTTCAGAGCCTCATTTTACTCATCTTCTTGCGAATGAGCGTAATCGTCACATATCTTCTCAGAGATAAGTTGCCACCATTCTAGCAAGCTTGTTTTCAGTCTACCTTTTACAGTTTTCAGCATATTTCTTATTTAATAGAAGTCAAGTTTCACTGTATCTTTGTTATTGTTCATTGTGTCTTTGTGTTAATATTATAAATATGTGGTTTCATTTCATTCTGCTCATAAATCTGGATCACTTCTCCACTTTCGGTCCGAGCCGACTTCGTTAATGGGCGCGCTTCCCTTGGGTGAGTCGGTCGACTCACCCAAGCACGCTCATTCTTTGCTTGGTCGACTTCACTACCTTCAATTTTGGGCGCCTAAGTCACTTTGCGTCCATTAATTGGTCAATCTCTTAGCTTAGCGTTCAGTGCAAGTCTTCCTTGGCTAGCGTCCATCACACGTTCACTCAATCAACTCCCCTTGGTGCGGCGAGCGCCCAATGCATCCAAGATGTCTGCCTCCCATTTCTTCTTTATTTGGTTAGTTGGGCGCCCATGTTGCAGAAGCATTCGTCGTCTCCAACCATTCCACCTTTCAGTGGGGCGTCCACCTTCGTTTATCTGTCTGTTTCTTCGGTGGGGCGCCCACCTAGCCCACTTCTTCGATCAAGTCACCATCCTAACCTCTGTCGCAAATCCTCTTGGTGAAGACGTCTTTGGCACGGTGCACACCCAAAGATCTCGTCTTCGCCATATAAGAATTATTTTGGCTTCTTGGTTCGAACCGTGCGCTCCCTTGCTTGACTCACCCATCTAAACTTGTGGTGGAGGAGTGCAAGCGCCCAGGCCAACTCCTGGGGTGTTACACCCTCCCCCACTCAAAGTCATTGTTGTAATACCCCTAGGCTAAACCCCAATTGTACATATAAATGTAAATGAACATATAGACTAGTGTCGTGGGCAGTAATTGTAAATGTAAATGTAATTATTACATATACGTTGGTGAGTTGATGGTACAAGGTATTTGGTTCGGTTTTGCACGCATTGAGTCAGTGCGCAAGATTTTCATACCAAAGGAGTGCGCACATTTTATAATGTATCATGCACTTGTGTGAGTGTGTGATAATTGTGCACTAAAGGAAGGGTGTGTACCATCTTGAGTTTTACGTACAATGGAGTAAGTGCGCGGTTTTGGGGGCGGAGTGCCTTTGTGTATATGTATTTTGAGGCCAAAGTGTCTGCATGGTTATTAGGCTGGAGAGCCAGATGCTAAAATGGTCAGTGAGCCATCATTATAATATGTAATCACATGCAAATATTAATGAAAACACATCACTGCTACAGACCAACCATGTAAAGGGGGGGCTAAACTCTACTAGAAAGGGTAAGGAAGATAAGAGTCTAGGAAAGGGGCTAAGCTAAGGGGGCTTAAGCCTAATGGAATATTATATTAATATTCCTTAAAGCTAAATTTATGGATATGAATATATCCTAAGTTTCTAAAGTGTGGACAAAGGGATTCCTTGAGTGTTATGCATCATAAAAGGCACATGCATATATAAGAGAGAGACTCGGTCTATTTGGGGGAGGATCATTCAACATGCAATCATCATTCTTACCATCCACTCATAAATGTTACCATCTGTATCGGTACTTGGTTTTGTTGCAGGTTGAAGAGGCAGGTTGTCAGGCCCGTGGTCGAAGAAGTGGATTATCAGGCCTAAGGTTGAAGAAATGGGTTGTCAGACATGCGGTTGAAGAAACGGGTTGTCATGCCCGTGAGTAGTTTCTCTGGGTGAGAAACTACTCGGAATTGTTCCCTGGTGCATTGGCAATAGCTACAGGGCTCTGAGACTTCTTGTTTGGCCTGTTGTTGAAGCCCCAGAAGGGAAGTGGGGCATTCGAGGGATTGTTGAGTAGGGAAGGGGCACACTTCCTGGGGTGGGACAGGCATGTGGGGAATGAGAGACTGTAGGCTAGTTGCAGCAGTTGGGCACCTTGGACTGAGCAATTCTGGAGATTATCGGACCTTAGATTGGCTTAGGATTTCATTTTCCCTAGTAGAGTTTAGCCCCAACTCGAGGGTGACCCACTACTGAGATTATGAGTAGTGTGGTCTATGGTTGGGAGGAACATGGAAGGTCTGCATGCCGTTGGTGTTTATTTTATGAGATAAGTGTCTTTCATGTGCTTATTTTATTTATTGTGTGTATAGTTATGTGTCTTCTTGTTAGAAATAAAGAGATGTGCTCGTTTTTCCATAGATAATATAGCAATATTGTCACCCAACCATAGGCATAAAGGCCACCCCCGAGCACCTTAACCTTGACAGACAGAATAATTTTGAAAGCAGAGCAATAGCCAACCAAGGTAGTGTACCTTTATCCAAGGCTAGCACACCAAGCAAAAATAACCAAAGACCAAGCAGAAAGTCCAAACCATAATCAAGAGAAAGTCCAACCAAAAGCCAAAATACCAGTTGCAGCTGCACTCCCTCTCCAAAATTGTGCACCACTAGTCTTATGCACTTGTGAGAGTAAGAGTGACAAATGAGCTCTAACGCCCTCTATTTATACTGCTCTATCTCACTTGACTGGGTCGACTTATCTTTTTCGAGGCTAATAACTCAATATTAAATATTCTCTTGAGTCGACTTGTCTTCTAGGGTTCTTATCCAATGTTTTAGGGTTTATCTTGCTTCCTGGAATATTCTAGTCTTGTCGAAGGTTACACATGGAGGTTAATACCTCCCGCAGCTACCATAATATCAACACTCCCTCCTAGCTAGGGAGGTATTAAAGGCAATGGTCTTGAGCACAAACAAGCCATTCAATCGGTAGTATCATCATAGCCACACATGTTATCTCATGATCACGTAGATCAACCCACGAGCAACATCATCACTATCAATATCATCTGTGTTATCACTCTGTAATTTCCAGAGGTTGTAGAAGGAATTGACAAAGGTAACTACCAAACAGCTTTTGAAGTTGGGATCTAGCCCTGTCAGCTTCAGAGAGGGATCTCTCTGTATGATTTAGATTTGTTTGAGTTTTAAAATGTTAGGCTAGTTATGACAGTTCAAATTTTGTTTGTTTATTTGAAATAGTTTGGCTGAAAGAATGCTTAATTTTCCATTGGGCTATGGGGTCTATACTGAAAGATGAGGATCAGATTCAAATTTTTATAAGGTTTTCTCCACAAGGCAGGGTAGTAAAACTGTTGGATCTATTCAGATTGAATGGAATGAATAAGAGGGACAAGAGGGGAAAGTCTGCTAAGCAGAGGAGCAGCTAAGAATTCCTTCACTCGGTTTTAGATAAAAAAACATACAGATCATTTAAAAACTAGAGACAGAGTATATGAAATAAATTTGGCTCTTTTGACTTTCTTTTAATGATTAGGATTGGAAATACATAATACAGTTACAGAGAATGAAAAAACATTTAACAAAGAGAGAAAGACATCACCAACAATCTGACACAAGAATCATGTGAATAAGCCTCTTTTGTTACTGGTCGATCCTTTGAAAAAATTACACAATAGCTCCTCGATGCAAAAATCAACCTTCAATACTTCAAAGGGAGAAGTATTTATACAACTATTTACATCAGATCTTGTCATAAATGACTAGGATATTATGGAGGAATATCTAACTAACTAGATCTCTAAAATACAAAATATAGGGATTTGTTGATTTGTTTGAATCCTTTGTGTTGATTTGGTGGAAGTGGTTGATGACTCATCTCTTTGACTTTGGTTGGTTGCTCCATGCTGACTAGAACACCAAAATTGTCTCTACTCAAGTAAAGCGCATAGGTATTCCCACATGTTTTTACCTAGGATGGAAATTTTGAGTAATTTCTTGTATATCTCATCCATTTCAGTATACTTAGCAAAAGTAGGTTTAGTGATGAAGATATGCTTAATATCATGTTGAATATTCAAGTCCAACTTTAGTGTCTCCAGGAAAGCTTTACCAATAATGCTTCTATGTATCCCTGCAAACTTTGAACTGTCCTTTGCCACTGCATTCATCTTCTATTTGTAATAAGATAGAGTGATCAGTTTGTCATTTAGTACTAATAATCCAGGAAAACCTTTCTTATGTAGCACTTCAAACTTACTGGAAAATCTTTGCACACCTATGTCCATCACTTGGGCCTTTTCTTCTGCATGCAACATCAATCATTTTTTGGTCAGGACCTTCTTGATCTCAAGGATGGTATCTGTTATGTCCTCAATTTATAGTTCTTCTAACTCCTGCTTGTTTTTGGAGTTCATAAATCTGATAAGTTCACTGGCCTATGTGGGTCTTTCTCCTAATTCTTCCTTGATGATCTCAATTGCTCCTCTGGCCTTCTATAGTAACTCATGTTGTTCAAAGATAATCTGTATGGATGGCCAGATTTTTGACATTGACTTGCCGATATCTACCCAAATGTTTTCCTTAGCTTGGGCTAAGGTTTTTTCCATGACTTTCTCTTTCTGTAGTTGTTGTAATTGTTGACTAAGCCTTTGAGACTTATGCATCTTTGCCTGTTGACTGGCTTGAAACATTGATTTCATCTCTTGTAGGTTCTTTACCTCTTCCTATAGTTTCTTGATCTCTTCCCCTTGGATGGACATGTCTTCCATGGATTTTACAAGTTTGTCAGATGCATCTGAAACTTGTATTGGGATTGCAGATGGAATTTTTGTTGATGTGGAAGCTTCTGTTGTTCTAATTCCTGTCAGAGGGACTGCCTCCAGTGGGATCATGGCCATCTGCACATTATGTTCCTTTTCTTTTATAATTTTATCCATTTCTGCTTCCATTTATCTTGTCTATGCATTATGTTCCCTGATAAGCTCCAACATTTCTTCTTTTTGGCCTTCAGTCTCAGCCACTTCTTTGGCTTGTGAATCTTCTGTAGCTTGAAGCTTCGGTTGCTTTCTCAAAGATGCTATATCAACATTCTTATTTTTTAATAATTCCTCTGTTGCCTTGACATTTGTTGGGTCTTACCCAATCTTCAACACCAATTCTTCTAATGATTTGATTTCGTTGTCTTTAGCCAAAGAAGAGATTTTCTCCAGCTTCAATTGGCATTGAATGTTGTTCAGGGACACCTGCAACTTTGAAGCAATCATTGAGGTGTTTGTCTAGGTAGAGAATATCATCTTTCATGTCTGTCTATGCATATCCATCTGGTCCACTGGATGGACATCCTTTACATCAAACTCAAATGCAACCTTATTGTATTTTGCAGTTGTTTTAGGATGAGGAACTTGTGCTTGTAAGAATTTCATTTGCATTATTCCTCTCTCTATGTCAAATGTTGACAACAACCTATGTTGAGCAGTGGAGGTATGCTTCCAGAACTGAGCATAAGTGTTGTTGTTAAGGAGCTCATTTCTTTGCTTGATCTATTTGTACTTATCAAAAATATTTGACTCTGTTTGCTCATGAGATGATTCGGCTATCAGAGTAGTGTATGTTTGTCTTTGAGATGTTGGTGATGATGTAGACACTGTGAACTGGTTGTCTGAGTAGGCTGAAGAGTGGGGTCCCTCCATGACTATGGTGGACTACATTTCTCCTTCTTTGAGCAAATCTGGTGCATGACTGGTCTTGACCCTCTTTCTGTAAACTTGGAAGTCCTTGGTTGGTACCTCTGCGACTGAAGGAGAAACCTCCTTTCTTGCTCTCTTCTCTATTTTCTTTTGAGGTGTGTTGGTATGTGAAGCAGTGACAGGGGCAGGTTGTTCCTCTATTTCTAGCAATGTGTTTTCTTTCCATTTTGTATGGTTCATATACTTCTCCACTTTTGGCTTCTATGTGTGATCATAAGGAGTGTTCCTTTGTTTGAATCTGAGCTCTGAGATTACACCAAATGGGTCATAAGACCCAGTGGAACTCTGTGTAAACATCATTTGTTTCAAGAGGTTATCTGCTTCTTCTCCTGTTGATTTGTTGTTGCAGATGAAAGGGCCAATTTGAGTCTTGATTCTGAGCTATTGTTTCTTCTTTGCTGCAACAAAGTGGATGTCATATGATTTCACCATCTGCCTTATGTATTCTAGTGCAAAAATCCTCACAGGGAGGTATTTTGGCAATTTGTAAGGTGGCAGCTCACACCCATACACTCTTATCTCTGTGTGGTTTTGGTATAAATACCAATCCTCTGTCTTCGCTAGATCAGAAAGGTGAAGGATTCTCTAAATTGCTTCATTGATCCTTGGCTATGTGTTGTTGTTCAGCATGCAAACCTCTTGGTGATAAAATTGGTCTATTAAGTCCTTGAAATTGTACTTTGTTGAATTTTTCCTCATCAATGAGGTCCATGAGGTCATTGACTATGGGTTTCCTTCCTAGTTTAATTTCTGAAATGCACATGGAAACCTGTCTGACTGAAAAAACAAGAACATATAAACCAAGACCGAGGAATACCTGAACATTCCTTCATTTGGAAACATGAAAAGCTGATCATGAATGTTATCAGCCATAAATTGACTGAAATTAAATTTAATTGTGGCTCTTTCTTCTATGGAAATTATAGATAGAAAACCTAGAATAGGCTCATTTATCCGTTCATCTGAGAAATAACCTAATATGTAACAAATAATGGAAATGATCTAATTAGCCTTGACAGTGAAGATGGAGGATGAATAAGGGGGATTTTTCTTAGGCAATTGGACGTCTTCTGGTAGAAAAATCTCAAAAATCTAGGCTTTTGGGGGGAAGGTGAGCTTCTGGTATAGGTCATTTAGGGCTTCAATGGAAAATGGGATGGTTGCATCGTTTCTATGGATTTGCAGCATCTGGTCAATGGATTCAGAGGTGATTGTGAACAGGGTTTCGCCAAAGGAGGAAATAATGGCCCTTTGGCTGGCGAATAATGAGCTTGGCATCTGAGGGCGAATTCAGGGAAATGGTGGGTCTGAGGGAACATATACAGAGGTAAATTGGACTCCTAGAGTCCAATTTCATCACCTTGATCCAGAAAGATGTCTTTTAGGCAAGAGTGCAATTCGAAGAAATTGAATTCGCACCTCAGCTCTATGATTGTATAATCCTTATCCGCCAGAGGGATGTGGTCCAATTCGACAGGAAGGGGAATGATCAGTTTCTCAAATGTATCAGCGGATTTGGCCTTGGGGGCCATGATTAACAGAGCTTAAGGTAAATCAATGGCGGACTGTGATTACCCAGGAAAAAATACGCCTATTGACGGTGGAGGCTACGACAGTTGGCTTGACAACTTGCTTTGGCGCGGTGTCCACAATGTTTGCATCAACAAATGACGTTACTGGGTGATGAAATAGGGTTTTATAGAGTGTTGGAGGTGTTCGTTATGATGCGGGGTGGTGATGGGGCGTTTAACGGTCACGGGGAGCGATTTAATTGGGTAATGGGTATGTAGGGTGGGACATATGGTAGGTGGAAGTAGGGTATGATGGTGGAGTGAGGTGAGCGGTATTGGGTAGTGGTTTGGGGGGCTTTGAAATGTTGTAGGTGGGACCAGCGTGGGGGGAAACCACTTTTTAGACCCCCCCCCACCGTTAAAGCCAGAAAGGTCGAGGGAGGTTAAAAATGTGTTGAGGACCGTTGATCTGCACGATGATGGATGTCGTCGCTGACAACATGTGTGGGAGTTACCCACTACACGACAAAGTGTCTTTTCCACTAGTAACTTGGGATAAAAAATATGCGTTGGGTAGCACTAAGCTTAATTTTTTTCCTTTTACACCACGGTCTTATTTTCCTAAGGCTACAATAATCAAATTTAATCAATCAAGGGGTATTTTGACATCCCTTTTCAACTTTTATTGAAAACAAAACCACTAACCTATCTCCTAACCTGGTCATCTAATATATTAATCCAACTTAGATTGTTGGATTAATTATTACTCTAACCTAACTAATTTGGCCAAGATTAAACAGTATGACCAAACTTATTCTCCAACCTATCAACATAAATTCAACAAGTTTGATCATGATTATACAATATGATTCGAACTAAATTTAATTTGATGGGGTTTTATATTTTTCTCTTTTTTAATTTTTTATACCCTCTTTTCATTTTTTTCTATTTTTATTCTTTTCTTTTTCTTTTTTCTTTTTGTAAATCATTTGCAGAATGAAATATTATTTACAATGAAATATGACTAGAGGAAAAAATTTCAATCACTAGGTGATACTATGAAATATAGGGTTGTAACATTGGCTCCACTTGGGGATGTTGCTCTCCTTGTGAGGTGCCAAGAACCAACTACCTATTGCCTTGAATCCTCTTCTCCAATACTTTCTGCTTTCTAACTAGTTTTATTGCAAATGTAAAACTGGTGACACTGATCAGGGGATTAGGGCCTTCTCTTCGGGCTTCAAGCACTGACAAAAGTCACCCACACATGACATAAAAAGTAAAATGGTATTTACAATGAACTGAGTGAGAAAAACTTTCATTTCTATGAAACATAGTGCTTGAGCATTCTGCCATTGATAGGTCCTCCTGGCAGATCTGCTCCATCCATATCCTTGATGGAAAATGCATTACTTCCTCTGTAGGAATGTATTTTGAATGGCCCTTTCCATAGATTCTCAAATTTTCCATGCTTTCCCTTCTCTTCATTCTTTGAGTCTCATTTTAGTACTTTGTCTCCTATCTAGAAGTCATCAGCTTTGGTCCTTCTATCATAGATCTTCTTGATATTTTCCTGAATCACTTGAGTTTGGTTGTAGACCTCTTCTCTGGACTGTTGCAACTATATAGTCTGATTAATTCTCCTCTCAATGTCATTTGGTTCTACCTGTACTTCTTGCAGTAATTTCATGATAGAGACACCTAAAGAAGTGGGAAAGACAACATCCATTTCATAGACCAACTGGTATGGGGACATACCAATTAACCTCTTTGTAGTAAGTACGTCTACCCATAGTGCATTTACCAACTTATTGTACCATGATTTTTTGTTGTCCTGCAATGACTTCTTGATGATGCTGACCAGACTCTTGTTTGAAGACTCCACCAATCCATTCCCCTGAGGGTAATAGGCAGTAGAGTGTCCTAATGTGATATGATATTTGTTGCAGAACTCTATCATCTTCTTTGATTTGAATGTTGTTGCATTGTCAGTGATCATTTTCTTGGGACATCCAAATCTAGAAAGAATGTTAGTTTCCAAAAAATTAATGATCACAACATCAATGGCTTACCTGGTGGGTACAACTTCAATCCACTTGGTGAAATAATTAGTGGTTGTGAGAATCCATTTGTGTTGGCCTGATGATGGTGGATGGATTTCTCCAATGTAATCCAGACCCCATTGTTGAAATGGAGTTTCAACTGAAATTAGTTTCAAGGGTAAAGGCAAAAGTTTCCTTTTGCCTTCAAATATTTGACATTTATGACATGAGGTCACTTTCTTGTGGACATCTGCAAATAAAGTTGGCCAGTAGAAACTAGCTCTAAGAATTTTATTGGCATTGATCTTCCAGTTCAGATGTCCACCACAATCTCCTTTGTGAAATTCCCGCAAAGCTTTATCAACCTCATCTTTCAACAAACAGTTTAGTAGGATCCCTCCAACATCTTTCTAATACAAATTGTCATTTAAAATACAATACTTCATAGCTTTGAGTTTCATAAATCTAGCTTTAGTTTTGGTTAAACCAAGAGGAGCTTGTAAGTGATGTAAACCAAAAATAAGGTCTGCATACCAGGGAGAGGTTGAGAAAACCTATATAACTTGTGGAGTTGCTTGCTCTTCTTGTCCATCCACTACAACTAGAAAATTAATATCCAAAACATGAAAATTGGACTCAACCATCAATTTGGATAATCACTGATCCTTGATGAGCTTGGTTGGTTTGATCTCAATGTCATATTCAAGGATAACATCAATCCATTTACCCCTTTTGTCATCAGGATTGTCTTGGGTCAGAATATCTTTCACCACAGAATTTGGGACATAAGCAATAATGTGTGAGTGGAGAATATATACTCTGAAATCTTTGATTGCTTTCACCAAAGCAAAAGATTGATTTTCCATGATGTTATAATTCAATGCAACATCTCTCAAGGATTTACTAAAGAAAACATCTTTTGTGTAATCAGGGCTGATAATCACAGGGGCTTGTGTCAAGGCTTGTTTCACCTCATCAAAGGAATGTTTTGCTTCTATAGTCCATTTTATTTTTGTGTCTTTTTTCAACACACTTGTTATATTTCTGAGAAGTTCTGCCAAGTTCGGGATAAATCTTCTTAGAAAGTTTATTTTGCCTATGAAAGATTATAATTCTTTTATGTTTATGGGATGATCTATCTTTTGAATGGCTTAATTCTGCTAGGATCAATTTTAATTCCATCCTTGGATATGATGTGTCCTAACAGTTTACCTTCTTCTAGAACAAACAATGTTTTCTTTGGATTAAGTGAAATTCCAAATCTCCTACATTTTTCAAAAACTCTTATAAGGCGGAGTAAGTGTTCTTCATCTGTTTTTGAAAAAACAGTTATGTCATCCATGTATATAACGATGAATCTTGCTCTCTAAAATGTAGCCCCATCATTCATTAAACCAAAAGGCATTTTCACATACATGAAAGTGCCCCAAGGTGTAGTAAATGTTTTTTTCTCTTGATCATCAGGGTGGACTAAAACTTGGTTGTAACCAGAAAAACCTTCTAACAGAGAAATTCTACTGGATCCAACTACCTTATGCAAAATATGGTCCATTTTAGGCAAGGGATAGTTGTCTTTGAGGGAGACTTTATTAAGGTTTCTGAAATCAATACACAGTCTGATTTCTCCACTCTTCTTCCTGGTTGGAACTAAATTGGACACCCATTTAGAAAATCTTAATGGGACAATGATTTTAGCATCATACATCCTTTTTATCTCCTTTTCAATCAAAGGCATCAACTTTGGGTTAATTCTCCTAAGTTTTTATTTGAATGGATTTTGATCTTCTTTTATGGGAATTTTGTGTTGTATAATGCTAGTATCATAGGATTTTAGATCTTCATAGTTGCATGAAAAAACATCTATAAATTCCTTAAACAATTCTATGTATTTTTGTTTCTGAGCAAGAGGTAAAGATTTTGACAATTTAATCATCTTTGGTTATTTTTTAGTTCCATATTACAGTCTTCAACTTCCTTTCCAGTAGGTTCAATTTTGGGTTTTTTAGCCATATCATCAAAATCAAACAATTCTTCCAATGGGGCTAATTCTCTAGGCAAAATATTATCCTTTAATTGCAAAAATCCAGATCTTCTTGTTTTTTATTTATTTCTTCTAAACCTATCTTATTTACACTTTCTTTTTCATCATCACTATCTACATCAATATTGGCACATTCAAACTCATTCTTTGATTGCAATTTTTTTTCAATTTGTTCATCATTTCCAAAAACTTGCCAATACCTGATGTTGTCTGGGACAACATGTTTGCACTTCACCTCAACTGTATATTGGCGATTAGGATGAAATGGTATCTTACAAGTGGTTGTTGAGGTAGCCAGACCATCAACAAGAATGTTTTGGTCTCTGGGAATGGCCTGCAAATCATATTCGGTAAAGCATTGTAAGAAATCTAGAACAAAATTTTTGTATGCTCTCAGTCTTGGGTGTTTAGTAGAGTATTCACCTTTGAACTGTTTTATTATGAGTTCAGAATAACCCCTAATTGAAATTCTCTTAACACCAAGCCTTTTTAACAATTGCAAACCTAGCAATTAGGCTTCATACTCAACTATATTGTTGGTACACTAAAAATTCAACTCGTAGGAATGGCTTTATGTATGTCTTGTTTTTTAATTTGAAACCCACACTCCAGCTCCTGATTGTTCCTTACTAACAACACCATCAAAGTCTAAACTCCAAAGAGGTTCTTTTGGTTCATCAAATTGTATCATCATTGTTTTTTCTTCTTCAGGGGTTGTTTTGTTTTCCTCCAAGTTATAAAGATCACCCCCCAAGTTTGCAATTTGTCTTTCCATGTCTCCATCATTGTATACAATTAAAGAGTCAAGGTCTGAATGAACAAAATATAAGGGATAATTATGTGGTTTATCCTTACTACTAACCATGGATTTCATTAGTGTCTCCGAATATAATCTTCTCTGTTGACCAACTAATGGAATGGTGGCATAAGACATGTCCAGTTGTAGGGTACCCTGTAATTTGGCTCCCCTTGAGCGAGACAATAACATGCCATACTTAGGAGGTATGTCTGCAACAACTATGTCCATTACCATGCTCTTGGTTGGGATTTGAGCTAAAGTAACACACAAATATTTGATAAGACCTATGCATTTAACTTTACTTGAATCAAAAGAATATAAATCCTTGTAATGTCTAGTGATATCAAGTCCTAATTTTTCCATAACAACCTTAGGCATAAGGTTGTGAAAAGCACCAGAGTTTAGCATGGCATTGTGCAAATTTTTGTCATGAACATTTAAACTAACATAAAAAGGAAGTACAACACCACTTCCAGATATTCCATCAACTTCAGGCCCAAATAATAACTCTGGTTGATCATCAACAATGTTTACTATGTTTGTACCCATTCATGGCTTTATGTTCATAGCTTTTATCACTTATGATTTGTAAGAATTCTTATTCATTAACTCTGTTAGAGAAATATGTATCTTGAGTTTTGCCAATTCACTTTCCAGGTTGTATGAGGTTGGAGTTTTATTCTGATTAAGGAGATCTGATTTCTCAACAACATTCTTCTGTGAAGTATCTCTTGGCTGACTTGTGGAGGGAACATCAGTTTTAGTTGTTTTTGACACAGAGTCAGATGTTCTTTTGGTTGAGGTCTCTGAGTTTTTCTTCGTGGGGTTATCAAGAACTTTCTTGGCAAGTGTATCTGTTGTATTTTTAAAATCAAAAGATTTCTTGGTTGGATTATCATTCGACTTCTTACTTCTCAGGTTATATTGTCTATGAACTTCCATAATTGCATTTTCAAAAGCATGTTGCTATGATTCTTCCTCATTAACTTCGGTTTGTGAAAGAAGGAAAACATGATGTTCTTCTTGGGTAAGAAAAATAGAATCACTATCATTTATTCCCATAAGATTAATGTGAACATCATCAAGTCCCTCAATTGTTTCTTCCCCTTCATCAACATAATTTTCTTGGAAAGGAGGTCTAATCTATTGATAAGGGCCTCTCTGTTCTCTTTGTTCTCTAGGTTCTCTTTGTCTGATTTGGGGTGGATTTCTCTTGAAATTAGGATTTCTGATTTGGGGACCAGGTTGGTTTTTTCTAGGTGGATTCCTATCAATAATGTCTAGTATTTCCATCATCCTTTCCATAGTTTTGACTAAGCAGTCTATTTTAGCATCAACATAAGAGGTATATGGTTCTTCCTTGATAGTTACTCTCCTCTCTATTCTTTGTCTAGCTCTCTTAGCTAACAGATTTGCCTCTACACTCACAACACATCTTTGCATTTCTTCCAAAGTTACAGGGTTTCTTTCTCTCAAATGATAAGACATGTCAGCATCAAAACCATCAAGGAATTTGATCAAAGCTAAGCCTTGAGGAGGTTTAATGTTTGTTTGAATTGCATTATAAATATTGTTGAATCCAATGCAATAATCCTGTACACTTTCCACTTTCCCCTTGGTTTCTTTTAATACTTTCATATTCAAATAATATTTGAAGTGGAATTTTCTTAAATTCCCATCTATTGAGAAAAGATTGGTGAAAGGCAATAATGTCATTAAGGCTAGCAGTCGGTAAGGCTTTGAACCATTTCCTAACTTCTCCATTTAAGCTTTGGGCAAACACCCTCATTTTGACATCTTCCTCATCTACTTCTTGCAGGTCAAAGAAGTCATTCATCTTGTCAACATGTTGTTGTGCAGTCATACTTCCAGTGCCATCAAACTGAGGAATCCTAGTTTGATAATCCTGGGGCATATTGTGTAAGGGAGTAGCCAAAACAAGAGGAACATATCTTGCTGCCATGGTTGGTGGAGGAGGATGGATAGCAGGAAATCATGTGGCAGGATGAATGGTAACCTGTAAAATTGTTGGAGAAGTGGTGGAAGATGTGGAAGAAGCTGGGCTGGAAGATATATTATGAGCTAACTAAGGATTGATAGAAGAAGCATAGATGGTTAGGGCAAAAAGTTCAACAAACTATTGGATGTAGTCTTTGTTGAAAGCTTGATCAAAGTTTGATGCTAGATCTTGTAACTTTTAAAAGTTTTGAAGGATTTGTTGATCAGGATCTGACCCATGAGAATGTCTTTCAGGTGTACCAGGTTGGAGGATAGCTTGATCTAAAACTGTTTCATCCACAAAGCTATTAGATTTGGTTCTGAAAAGGTTGTGCTCAAATGGTATATCAAACTGGATGACTTGGATTGTGATAAACTTATCTGAAAGAGAGGTGGCCCTAGGAGGAGGACTACTACTCCCTTGACTTTCTGTTGTACTTATTTTTCTAATCAATTTTTCAGGATTATCTATTACTTTTACAGGTTCTGGATCATGGTGAGATCTGGTGTGAATTCTTTTTGGAGACAGGACTTCAACCTTAAAAACCTAAATAATTATTTACAATTTTTTACAACCTATGAACATTTATCTCTTGAAATTTAGATCTTTGATTGTTCAGAAATATAGTTTTCTTACTTATGGAAGACAATTCACAAAGTTGGAAAATTTGTTCAATTCCCTAGTATGGTCGCCACTATGTTATCGCTCTGTAATTTCCAGAGGTTGTAGAAGAAATTGATAGAGGTAACTACCAAACCACTTTTGAAGCTGGGATCTAGCCCTGCCAACTTCAGAGAGGGATCTCTTTATATGATTTAGACTTGTTTGAGTTTTAAAATGTTAGGCTAGTTATGACAATTCAAATTTTGTTTGTTTGTTTGAAATAATTTGGTTGAAAGAATGCTTAATTTTCCATTGGTCTATGGGGTCTGTACTTAAAGATGAGGATCAAATTCAGATTTTTATAAGGTTCTCCCCACAGGGCAGGGTAGTAAAATTGTTAGATCTATTTAGATTAAATGGAATGAATAAGAGGGACAAGAGGGGAATGTCCGCTAAGCAGAGGAGCAGCTAAGTATTCCTTCACCCAGTTTCAGATGAAAAACATACATATCATTAAAAAACCAGAGACAGAGTATATGAAATAAATTATGTTCTTTTGACTTTCTTTTAATTATTAGAATTGGAAATACATAAAATGATTACAGAGAATGAGAAAACATTTAACAAAGAGAGAAAGACATCACCAACAATCTGACACAAGAATCCTGTGAATAAGCCTCTTTTATTACTCGTCGATCCTTTGAAAAAATTACACAATAACTCCTCAGTGCAAAAATCAACCCTTAATACTTCGAAGGGAGAAGTATTTATACAACCATTTACATCAGATCTTGTCATAAATGACTAGGATATTATAGAGGAATATCTAACTAACTAGATCTCTAAAATACAAAATATAGGGATTTGTTGATTTGTTCAGATCCTTTGTGCTGATTTGGTGGAAGTGGTTGGTGACTCATCTCTTTGAATTTGGCTTGCTTCTCCATGCTAACTAGAACACCAAAACTGTCTCTACTCAAGTAAAGCGAATAGGTCTTCCCACCTCATTTTACATAGGATGGAAATATTGAGTAATTTTTTGTATATCTCATCCATTTTAGTATACTTAGCAAAAATAGGTTTAGTGATGAAGATATGCTTAATCTCATGTTGAATCTTCAAGTCCAACTGTAGTGTCTCCAGGAAAGCTTTACCAGTAATGCTTCCCTGTATCCCTGCAAACTTTGAACTGTCCTTTGCCACTGCACTCATCTTTTGTTTGTAATAAGACAGAGTGATCGGTTTGTCATTTAGTATTAATAATCCAGGAAGACATTTCTTATGTAGCACTTCAAACTTACTAAAAAATATATGCACACCTATGTCCATCACTTGGGCCTTTTCTTCTAGCTACAATGTCAATCCTTTTTTGGTTAGGACCTTCTTGGTCTCAAGGATGGTATATGTTTAGTCCTCAATTTCTATTTCTTCTAACTCCTTCTTGTTTTTGGAGTTCATAACTTTGATAAGTTCACTGGCTTATGTGGGTCATTCTCCTAATTCTTCCTTGATGATCTCAATTGCTCCTCTGGCCTTCTGTACTAACTCATGTTGTTCAAAGATAATTTGTATGGATTCCCAGATTTCTGACATTGACTTGCTGATATCTACCCAAATGTTTTCCTTAGCTTGGGCTAAGGTTTTTTCCATGACAGTCTCTTTCTGTAGTTGTTGTAATTGTTGACTAAGCCTTTGAGACTTATGCATCTCTACCTAGTGACTAGCTTGAAACTTTGACTTCAGCTCTTGTAGGTTCTTTACCTCTTCCTGTAGTTTCTTGATCTCTTCCCCTTGGATGGACATATCTTCCATGGATTTTAAAAGTTTGTCAGATGCATCTGAAACTTGTACTGGGATTGTTGATGGAATTTTTGTTGATGTGGATGCTTCTGCTGTTCTAATTCCTATCAGAGGAAATGCCTCCAGTGGGATCATGACCATCTGCACATTTTGTTCCTTTTCCTTTATAAGTTTATCCATTTCTGCTTGCATTTCTCTTATCTATGCATTATGTTCCATGATAAGCTTCAACATTTCTTCTTTGTGGCCTTTAGTCTCAACCACTTCTTTGGCTTGTGAATCTTTTGTAGCTAGAAGATTTCGCTGCTTTCTCAGAGATGCTATATCAACATTCTTCTTTTTTAATAATTCCTCTGCTGCCTTGACATTTGTTGGGTCATACCCAATCTTCAACACCAATTCTTCTAATGATTTGATTTTGTTGTCTTTGGCTAAAGAAGAGACTTTCTCTAGCTTCAATTGGGACTAAATGTTGTTTAGGGACACCTGCAACTTTCAAGCAGTCATTGAGGTGTTTGTCAAGGTAGAGAATATCATCTCTCCTGTCTGCTTATGCCTATCCATCAGTTCACTGGATGGTCATCATTTACATCAAACTCAAAGGCAGTCTTCTTGTAGTTTGCAACTGTTTTAGGATGAGGAACTTGTGCTTGCAAGAATGCCATTTGCATTCTTCCTCTCTCTTTGTCAAATGTTGACAACAACCTATGTTGAGCAGTGGAGGTATGCTTCCAGAACTGAGCATAGGTGTTGTTGTTAAGGAATTCATTTCTTTGCTTGATCTTTTTATACTTGTCAAAAATATTTGACTATGTTTTCTCATGAGATGATTCGGTTGTGAGAGTAGTGTATGTTTGTCTTTGATATGTTGGTGATGATGTAGACACTGTGAACTAACTCTCTGAGTAGGCTGAAGAGTGGGGTCCCTCCATGACTATGGTGGATTGCATTTCTCCTTCTTTGAGCAAATCTGGTGCATGACTTGTCTTGGCCCTCTTTCTGTAAACTTGGAAGTCCTCGGCTGATACCTCTGTGACTAAAGGAGAAACCTCCTTTCTTGCTCTCATCTCTGTTAACATTTGAGGTGTGTTGGTATGTGAAGCAGTGACAAGGGAAGGTTGTTCCTATGTTTCTAGCAATGTGTTTTCTTGCCATTATGTATGGTTCATATACTTCTCCACTTCTGGCTTTTGTGTGTGAGCATAAGGAGTGCTCCTTTTTTTTAGTACGAGCTCTAAGATGACACCAAATGGGTCATAAGACCAAGTGGAACTCTGAGTAAACCTCATATGTTTCAAGAGTTTATCTTCTTCTTCTCTCGTTGATCTGTTGTTGCAGATGATAGGGCCAATTTGAGTCTTGATTTTGAGCTTTTCTTTCTTCTTTGTTGCAACGAAGTGGATGTCATCTGAGTTCACTATATGCCTTATGTATTCTAGTGAAAAAATCCTCACAAGGAGGTATTTTGGCAATCTGTAAGGTGGCATCTCACAACCATACACTCTTATCTATGTGTGGTTTTGGTATAAATACCAATCCCATGTCTTGGCTAGATCAGAAAGGTGAAGGATTCTATGAATTTCTTCATTGATCCTTGGCTCTGTGTTGTTGTTCAGCATGCAAACCACCGGGTGATAAAATTGGTCTATGAAGTCCTTGAAACTGTACTCTACTGAATTTTTCCTCACCAATGAGGTCCATGAGGTCATTGACTGTGGATTTCCTTCCTGGTTTAATTTATGAAATGCACATGGAAACCTATCTGACTGAAAAAACAAGAACATATAAACCAAGACTGAGGAATATCTGAACATTCCTTCAGTTGGAAACCTGAAAAGCCGATCATGAGTGTTATCAGTAAGAAATTGACTGAAATTAAATTTAATTGTGGCTCTTTCTTCTCTGGAAAAGATAGATAGAAAACCTAGAATAGGCTCATCTACCCATTCATCTGAGAAATAACCTAACATGTAACAAAGAATAGAAATTATTTGATTGGTCTTAACAGTGAAGATGGAGGATGAATAAGGGGGATTTTTCTTGGGAAATTGAGAGTCTTCTAGTAGAAAAATCTCAAAAATCTAGGCTTTGGGGGGGAAGGTGAGCTTCTGGTACAGGTTATTTAGGGCATTAATGGAAAATGGGATGGCTGCATTGTTTCTAGGGATTTGCAACATCTGGCCAATGGATTCAGAGGTGATTGTGAACAGGGTTTCGCTAGAGGAGGAAACAATGGCCCTTTGGCCAGGGGAATAACGAGCATGGCATGTGAGGGTGAATTCAGGGAAATGATGGATCTAAGGGAACATATACAGAGGTAAATTTG
This sequence comes from Picea engelmannii, assembly GCA_009831015.1. Classification (NCBI taxonomy): domain Eukaryota; kingdom Viridiplantae; phylum Streptophyta; class Pinopsida; order Pinales; family Pinaceae; genus Picea; species Picea engelmannii. The sequence continues at coordinate 32,811 of ML819770.1, read as the reverse complement.
ACTCCCAGAGTCAAATTTCATCACTCTGATACAGAAAGATGTCTTTTAGCCAAGAGTGCAATTCGAAGAATTGAATTTGCACCTCGGTTCTATGATTTTATAGTTTTTATCCGCTAGAGGGATGTGGTCCAGGTCGAGAGGAGGGGGAAGGATCATGTTCTTAGATGTATTGGTAGATTTGGACTCGGGGGCCGTGATTAATAGAGCTTAAGGTAAATCAATGGCGGACTCTGATTACCTGGGAAAAAATATGCCTATTGATAGTGGAGGTTGTGACAGTTGGCTTGACAACTTGCTTTGGCGTGGTGTCCACAGTATCTGCATCAACAAATGACATTACAAAATGATGAAACAGGGTTTCACACAGTGTTGGAGGTGTCAATTATGGTGCGGGGTGGTGACGGGGCCTTTAACTATCACAGGGAGTAATTTAATTGGGTAACGGGTATGTAGGATGGGACATATGGCAGGGGGAAGTAGGGTACGATGGAGGAGTGAGGTGAGCAATATTGGGTAGTGGATTGGGGGGATTTCATAGTGGGGGGGGGG
>ML819770.1:18742-32251 GCA_009831015.1 Picea engelmannii | reverse complement strand
CCCCCCCCAAATCGTTAAAGGCAAAAAGGTCGGGGGGTCCGAAATGCACTGAGGACTGTTGATCTGCACGATGATGGATGTCATCGTTGACAACATGTGCAGGAGTTACCCACTACATGACAAAGTGTCTTTTTCACTAGTAACTTAAGATAAAAAATATGTGTTGGGTATTGATAAGCTTAATTTTTTCCCTTTTACACCATGGTCTTATTTTCCTAAGGCTACAATAATCAAATTTAATCAATCAAGGGGTATTTTGACATCCCTTTTCAACTTTTATTGAAAACAAAATCACTAACCTATCTCCTAACCTAGTCATCTAACATATTAATCTAGCTTAGACTGTTGGATTAATTATTACTCTAACCTAACTAATTTGGCCAAGATTAAAGAGTTTGACCAACTTATTCTCTAACCTATCAACATAAATTCAAAAGGTTTGATCATGATTATACATTATGATTCAAACTAAATTTATTTTTGATGGGGTTTTATATTTTTCTCTTTTTTATATTTTGTCTTTTATTATTTTTATACCCTCTTTTCATTTTTTTCTATTTTTATTCTTTTTCTTTTTGTAAATCATTTGCTTGATGAAATATTATTTACAATGAAATATGACTAGAGGAAGAAATTTCAATCACCAGGTGATACTATGAAATATAGGGTTATAACAATCTGATAACATCAACTGTATCATCTCTCAAAGCCATACTCCATATGAGTAATCGGGCATGATGTTGAATAAGTCACTCACTCCACAGAGTGATACAAGAACCATTCTTCTAATCTGGACATATGTCTTAGAAGAATGATTATCTCAACAGATGTTGAAAACCATGCCATGGGCTACAAGGACTATTCTTCTAATCTGAACATATGTCTTAGAAGAATGATTGTCCTTGACCATTTTCCGTTCGACCACCAATGTTTGTCATGTACCGATATTTCCACTTTGGTCACTACTATGAACTCAGGGAGACAAAGCATTCTTGTAATCCAAACATACGTCCTAGAAGAATAATTGTCCATGGTACATCAACAATCTGTTAACCTAGACCATTCTCCACGGGGAGAATGTCTATCCACCAACAATATTTTAACTTGGACCATCCTCCATAGAAAGGATGTATGTCCCCCAACAATCTGTCCTGCTTGGACAATTCTTCGCCTGGAGATTGTCTGTACATCAACACACTGACTATCCATTTAGCTTGCGATCATCTCCAACACTAGTGGTAGTCTCCATGGCAATCATAAAAATGTCATCCAATAGAACACAATTGTGTCTATCCATAATAGTACACAACTACTATCTAGTGGTACACAACCACACCTAGTAGCACATGACTACTAACCAGTGATGCATAGTCACAACCAGTGTAACACATCCACCACAATAGCATATGGTTATTGTCTAGAGACATACAATCTCCACAAAAATCATATCATCTGATATCAATCTGCATAATAATATCATGATACAAGCTGAGTTATTTGGGCCATTCTTCCACTCACATCTGTGAGATATGGAAGATAATCTGCCCTCAGAAAGTAAAACATCATCCATGGGTTGTTTGGACTATTCTTCCCAAGCATAGAAGAATAATTGTCCATGTTTTCTAAGCCTGGACCATTCACCTAACTGGGCCATTCCTCTGGCGCTAATCATAGTGCAACCTGGAGAGAATGAGTCTGCTCTAGGGGATGCATGTCCCTGATTGTTGAACCTGGACCATTCACCTAATTGGGCCATTCCTCTGGCACTAATCACGGTGCAACCTGGATAGAATGAGTATTCCCTAGGGAATGACTGTCCGTACCATTTCCTATGGAAATGATTGTCATGCACCAACCTCCAAAATAGACCATTCTTCGAAATTGCTCACAACTATGAACTTCGAAAGAATGACTTCCCGGTGAGGCAGACCATTATCCTTGACCACTACTTAGAGTGACTGCCAAGAAGAATGATTGTCCTAGGCCATTCCCCCACACTGGCCATAAGGGGATGTTAGAAATAATAGGTGTGTTCGTTTAACCATAGACAATATAGAAATATTGTCACCCAACCATAGGTTGAAGCCACCCCTGAGCACCTTAACCTTGACAGAGAATAATTCTGGAAGCAAACACTAGGCCTGTTGGCACAGGGGCAGACCCAAGGTTCAATGCTTAACAACGCACCAACAAAACCCCGACTACCGACCCTTTTGGCAACACCTGTGAAGCAAGCGAAGTCTCACCCGAGGTAGAAGCAGGGGGGGTTACAGGACACAGGTGTCTGTAGCCAGGCTCAGACACGATTATGTGATAAGAACACTTCACATAATATTCTATTAACGCTTAGGAAGTGAACATGCATTAGTTTATTAACCTCATTAACACCGCAGAGCATAATCGAAGACATATAAGTGCAGTAACAATAAGTGGTTATGCACCTTGAGCACTTAGCACTCTGAGTTAAATCTAGCGTTCATTTACCCTTAATCATAAGTAAAATACTTAAGCAACAAAAAATATATTCATTACACATCATAATCAAAGCACTAAGCAAATGCATAACAAAAATAACACTACACAACATCAACCATGAGACACTAGATATATGTGGTTCACCCTAGGGTGGGGCTACGTCCACAAACCGCCTTGCTTCTTTATTATTCCCCAAAATCTTACATCCAGTTACTCCTGTGCACTAAGCCACAGAGTCGAACTTCGCACAAGACAAGAGATTTGCACACTAAGCAATAGATCCTCCTTCTTTACCTTCCAAAACTAGATCAAATGCACAGAGCAAAAATTTCTTATCACAACACTTAGCAACTACTCCACACTAAGCATCACAAGAACTAAGCACAGTCACAGTCAAGCACAAAGCCTCGACCAATTACATTTCTTCACACTAAGCTACTTGCTTCTACACTACATTCCTCTTTATTTATACTTTACAAAATCTTACAACAAGGCTTAAACATGGGGAAAACCCATGGGCCGACATCCCATAAACCCATTACAAAACCTAGAAGACCCCTTACTGGGTCCACATAACCCTCAAAATAGGTGAGATCTGCGATCTCAGCTCCGCATGGGTGCTCCTGCTTCGACCAACATGTCGAAGTCCAAAAGTGGGCCAAAACCTTCGAAACTGACCAAAGTTTCCCCAAAACTTGTTCGAGGGCCAACGGGCCCCCAACACTCACCTGTGACTCGTCCTGAGTCACTCAGGTCTAAACAATGCTGCTTCAAAAAGCTCCAGCTTAACTCAAGCTGCTTCGACTTGCTGCCTCACTTGAGCCTCATGCTCAGGCTCCTAGACTGTCTCCTCTGTAACAGGCCCTTCCAGGTGTTGTTCTACTGCTGCAAATAATTGATCTAACTGTGAACCCTGGCCATGCACCTTGCAAGCTTCGTCCTACACAGGTTGTAACTTATGTGTTACTTCCATCACCTTACCCTAGAGGGCAGTGATCTATTGTTGTACTGTGCACTACTCTTGGGATCTCTTCATCCTTTCCACTGTTGTGAGCAGCTTCATGTGCGCCTGTAATGAAAATTCTTCTTGTTGTGCCTCCTTTAACTGAGCCTCTAGCTTCTTTAACTCTGGATCCTCAACGAGGTGTTCATACGTCTAGGCGCTTCTGTCACTCAATTGTTTACATGCAGAGGCGAGGGATTTTATACTTGCTACTGTGTTTTTGGCAGACTTCTCCCTTTGGTCATGCACCTCTTGCGGGGTGCTCAGCGTTGTTCAGGCCTCTAGTTCAGTTATCCTAGCCTAAAAATGCTGGAGGGTCTCTTCAAGCTTCGCTACTTGAGCTTCGATAGGCTCTTGCTCCTCCTATACCAAGCCTGGCACAGAGCGACATGCTTTGCTTACTGCTTCTTTGACCACAACTTACTTTGTGAGCAACTGCTCTTTTTCTTTCTGTAGTTGGGCTTCGCCAACTTTCTTTTCCTCCTGAAGCTATGCTTTCTCACTTTCATAGGAAGTTAGCTACATTGTTCTGCGTTGCTCGTAAATGTACTAGGACTTCGTCTTTCTCATTTTGCAAGGTTTTTGTAGACTTCTCCTTCTCTTCTCAAGCTCTCTGGAACTGAACTTCTATTTCATCAGCAAGCCTTCTTAGTTGGGTTGCTCTTTCAACAATCATTTCTCTCTGTTCCCTTTTGTATGAATTCAAACCTGCCTCCAATACTTCGACCTGTTATGGAGGTACTCCTTTAAGGTTAACCTCAACATCCAAGTTGGGGATAGCATGTAGTGTTGCGGGGGTGGGAAACTTGATGCTATACTGGGGAGGGTGATCCAAATCCCTTGTTCACCCTGCAAAGTTGGTTCATCCTCCAATTCTGCGGTATGTGATGAGGAAGGCGCAGACGGTGCAGTAGGCACTACGCGGACCAAGCGAACAACCTGATGCACTTCCTTCAACTGCCTCTCAATATTTTCATATAACTTCGCCTGTTTCTCTTCGTATCTTTGAAACATGTCTTCAGAGGCGTCCTCTATAGCTTCACGGACCAGACTAATGTCATCATCAGCAAGAGTGGCTTCCAACTATGGCTTATTGGCACAAATTTTCTTCCTTGCTGGAGGTTTCTTCGGATTAACTTTCCTCTTTTGTGGGGTTACTGTCCCAATAGGGGGATCTTCAGGTGGTGGGGTGCTAGCTCCTGCAGCTGGTGATGGAAGGACGTCAACTATAGCTTCGCATATTCCTTGCTCTTCTTCTCCTTCATCTCCTCCTCCCCGTCCTTCTGCTTCGTCTTCTCCTCCTCTTGGCGAGCTAGACCCATTATCTCCAGAGTTTTCCTCTTCGTCCTCTTCGTCACTCTTTATGTCCTGGACTTCAATCTATTTTTTGCATTTCTTCTGCTTCTTTGTCCCACTGTACTGTCTGACATGTTCAACTCGCGTAACCATCGAGCTTCCTATAGTATCAGTGTCAGATAACTCTGCATCGGCGACAAGCACAAGAAATTATTTTGACCATTCCTTTATAATTTGTTCCATATCTTCATCTGTGAGCTTATAGTATGACTGCAAACTTTCCTGGTGCTCATCTCTTCATGCGGTGATGTAAATGAAGTGGGGATCAGTGTGGAACTTCGCTATGGGCCACTACTGATGTAGGGTACATGGTGTCATATGAGAGAATGATTCCATGGCGACTTTCAATTGCTGATAATATCTGTGAAACACGACATTAGACTGCCACTGCTTCGTCATGTCATTGGTATACCACAGGGTGGAAAATTGAGCGACGAGGGGCTCCGTAGGTTCAATCTCTGGGAAAGTAGCTCCTTCAGCCATCTACCAAGCCATAAATGCAATTAGGATGATCAACCAATTGTAGTGAAACTCATATCCTAAATCCTGGGCTTCACGACAATCTTTTTCTAACTCGTTGACGAGGTAGTTCGCGCAATTCATCTGCAGGCCCTCCACACACTTTCCTGCGAGGTCCAACACAAACCTGGTGACTTGTGTCGGGCAATTCTTCTTCACTAGCTTGCCAGTTAAGAGTTGATAAACAAGGCATACTGTGCCATCCTGTATGGAGGCTACTTTGTAACCTCGCTTCCCCTTTTCTACCTCTCCATATGCTTCTTTGATGTGTTGTGCTAAAGAACGATCTAAGGTCTTCCCTGGATAGAATTGTTGTGGGTCAGGATCCTTCATACTTAAAACTGTGATCTGGTAGATTAGCATTGGATCCATAGTAATTCTTTTGTCAAGCCATAGATATCTGCCATGATAGCACGACAGAAGGAGTTTAATGCAAGCGTTAACCTCCTGGTGGCAACCAAAATGCAGAATCTTCATTACGTTTAATACAATTGACTGTGCCAACCCCTTGATCCATGACTATGAGACGAGGTGAGGTTTCTTTCCGATTTTCTTTGTTAAGTAACAATGAGGGGCTAGCCTGGCGTAGTTCTTCTGATCTCCTAAGTTGAAGTCCTTGTGTTTCAACAACGGGATCTCCCCTGACTGACTTCCTACTATGCGAATTCCTTTTGGAATGTACGCAGTGAACACAGAGTACTCGAAATCGCTAGGGATACTATCGCGGTTAACAGCGTTGGCTAGAGGCAAAATATAATTAGGCATGCTCGACGAGATTTTCTTCGTGTTAGCTAGATTGTTGCGGTGCTTGCTTCTTTGTTTAGTTACGGGGTTGATGCGGGTGGCACAAAGTCGAGTCAAAGGGGAAGCTTGCAGTCCCCTAGTCGATGATGCTTGAATACCTTCAGATACAGGTCTGTCAGCCATGAGTTTCCTAAGAACTTCCTCGACAGACTTCTCAAGGTCATTGGGTTCGCCTGACATTCTAGCTTTTAACAGACAACGGATAGACAAACAGATAGGCGGGGTATACTTTCAGATAATGACAGGCATCTCAGTTCGACGCTTGGACAGTTCTTGACTTAGCTTAGTTAGTCACGGGTAGCAAAAAGTGGTCCCAGCGCAATGATCAATGAGTTAAATAAGCACGACGGTCATGACAGATCTTCAAACGGACATGAACTAGAGTTAAATGCTTCCATTAATGTAAATGTAGTCGTTATGGCACGGTCTCAATGTCCAAAAGCTTGTCCATAAACCCATAAATGTGTTTCCTAACCGTTCTGGAGTGTCATTCTAACGGTTGGGGTGCCTCCAACGGTTATATAACTTTGCCAGGGTGGAGTCCAAATATGCGTGGACTTGGGAGGTTTAAACCTTGCGAATCTGCCTCCTGTGAGGTTTTGGTCTCCTTAACTTCTTGTAGCTTTTCCAACTTTGCCTTCTTTCCTGTTATCTGAGTCTCTTTAACTATTTCTAGAATCCTCTTTTCATTTTTATTCTTATCTTCCCATAGCATTGTGGCTTCGCACTGTTGAGGTACCCTCAAAGGTTCTAAAGTTAATATCCCTTCTCTTAACACTTCCTGAGTGGGCACACTTCTCTCTTGGATAGATAGGTCCTTCAAGCCTTCTTGCATTCTTTCAACCTTGATATCTAATTCTTTTGCTTTCTGTCCCTCCTGCGTTGTTACTTTGCTCTGTTGCTTCGACTTATCCTCTCGTTCTTCTCTTAGTTGGTCTATTTTCCTAGCTATGGAATCCATTAATTCTTGCTTTTTCTTTTTTGTAGCTTATTCCTCTGCTTTCCTTCTGATCTTAGCCTTCTCGATCCAAGTTTTACCTAACAAAAGTGGGAAAGGGGCATTGTCCTCAACAAACCTAATGACTTCAAATTCTTTTTCAGTCGATGTTCCATGAACAATAATAGGTACAATAGTTACTCTTCCACATAAAGTTATCATCTTTCCCTTAAACAAGCCTATCCTTCCTAAAGAAGGTACCACGGTAGGCTTTCCCAAAACTTCCCAAGTTTCTTCTGTCATAATATTCATTTGTGTTTCTTCATCCAAGACTATATAGTCTATGTCGAAGTCTTTTATTCTTGCACTTATGTGTTGTTTTTATTTCAAGCTTTATGAACATCCCTCATTTCTTCCAACTGTAATAACATAGTCTAAACTTCCTCTGACCTTTTCTCTTCATGACTTTCTAACATACCCTTAGTCTCTTGACTCTTTTCATAATTTTCTTGTCTTATGTCCCTCCCTTCAGTTTTAGCAATAATCCTTGGACAATCCTCAACCTCATGACCAACAACCTTACAACAAATACAATCAGGGCCTACCTCAGGGCATTCCTTAGCAATATGTCCCGACCTTCTGCAATTATAACACAAATTCAATCCTCTTTTTCTCTTAAATGTTCCCCAATCTTTTCTGTACTGCGTACTTCCCCTAGGATAATAGTGTTGGGCCTGCAATCTGCAAAAATTCTTTCTAGGTTCTTGCATCCACTTATAAGTCCAAAAACTCTTTCTATGCATATGAATAACATATCTTTCTTCATTTCCATTAAATTTACTCAAACAAACTCTTTCTTTCAACTTCGCCCTAGCCTTCAGACTAGGACGAAATCTACTAAACATACTTAAATTCACGCTTTCAAAATAAAAAAATTCACTTATATTTCTCTTACTAAAGCACAAAGCTTGCCTCTTTTAGAATCTTACCTCTTTTCTTCATAATAGCTTACTTTCTTGGCACAAAGCTTTGCAAGTCAAGTAGAGGTCTACACACTTCAACATCAGACTGATGCACAAAGCTTTTATTTTTCTTTACTTCAGTTCCCAACAACCACAGTTTTAGGTCCCAGCAACGAAACCATTTGTTGGCACAGGGGCAAACCCAGGGTTCAATGCTTAACATCACACCAACATAACCCTGACTATCAGCCCTTTCGGCAACAACTACGAAGCAGGAAAAGTCTCACCCGAGGTAGAAGCAGGGGGGGTTACAGAATGCAGGTGTTTGTAACCAGGCTGGGACATGATTCTGTGATAAGAGCACTTCGTAGAATATTCTGTTAACGCTTAGGAAGTGAACATGCATTAGTTTATTAACCTCATTAACACCACAGAGCATAATCGAAGTCAGATAAGCGCAGTAACAACAAGTGGTTATGCACCCTGAGCACTTAGCACTTAACACTGTGAGTTAAATCTAGCGTTCATTTACCCTTAATCATAAGTAAAATACTTAAGCAACAAAATATATATTCATTACACATCATAATCAAAGCACTAAGCAAATGCATAACATAAATAACACTGCACAAAGCAAACCATGAGACACCAGATATACATGGTTTGTCCACAAACCGCTTCGCCTCTTTATTATTCGCCAAAATCTTACATCCAGTTACTCCTGTGCACTAAGCCACAGAGTCGAACTTTGCACAAGACAAGAGATCTGCGCACTAAGCTCTAGATCCTCTTTCTTTACCTTCCAAAACTAGATCAAATGCACAAAGCCAAAATTTCTTATCACAACACTTAGCACCTACTCCACACTGAGCATCACAAGCACTAAGGACAGTCACAGTCGAGCACAAAGCCTCGACCACTTACATTTCTTCACACCGAGCTACTTGCTTCTAGACTACATTCCTCTTTATTTATACTTTACAAAATCGTACAATAAGGCCTAAACATGCTGAAAACCCATGGGCCGACATCCCATAAACCCATTACAAAACCCAGAGGACCCCTTATTGGGTCCACATAACCCTCAAAATAGGTGAGATCCGCGATCTCAGCTTCACCTGGGCGCTCCTACTTCTACCAACATGTCGAAGTCCAAAAGTGGGCCAAAACCTCCGAAACTAACCAAAGTTTCCCCAAAACTTGGTCGAGGGCCAACAAGGCCTAATAACCAATCAATGTAGCATACCTTTCTCCAGAGCTAGCACACAAGGCAGAAAGTACAAACCATGACCAATAGAAATTCCAAGCCTAAACCGAGAATACAGGTTGTAGTAGTTGCAACTGCAGCTACTCTAGACTTGCGCACTTACTCAATTTCTACAGTGCACACTTTTACATTTCTGCAGTTGCGAGATGTGTATCTCAAATGAGCTCTGGTGTCCTGTATTTATACTGCTTCTCCTTAGCTGTCTAGGTTGAATTCTCATTCTGGAGGCTAAAAACTCAATATTAAATATTTCTTTTAGCCGAATTGTCTTCTAGGGTTATGTCCAATGTTGTAGGGTTTCTTCTTGCTTCTCAGAGTATTCTATTCTTGTCAGAGTTACAGGTGGTGGTTAATACCTCTCACAGATACCATAATATCAACACTCCCTCCTAGCTAGGGAGGTATTGAAAGCAATGATCTTGAGCACAAACATACCATTCAACCGATAGCATCATCATAGCCATACAAGCTATCTCATGATTAGATCACGAGCACCATCATCACTATCAATATCATCTAACAACATCAACTGCATCATATATCTAAACCATACTCCATCTAAGTAATTAGGCATGATGTTGAATAAGTCACTCACTCCACGGAGTGATACAAGAACCATTCTTCTAATCCGGGCATATGTCCTTAGAAGAATAACTATTCCAACAGATGTTGGAAGCCATGCCATGGGCTACAAGGACTATTCTTATAATCTAGACATATGTCCTAGAAGAATAAAAGTCCTGGACCATTTTTCGTATGGAGAATGTCTACCCGTCAGTACACTGACCATCCATCTAGTTGATAATCATTTTCAACACTACTGATAGTCTACATGACAATCATAACAATGTCATTCAATAGAACACAAATGTGTCTATTCATGGTAGTACACAACTACTATCTAGTGGTACATAACCTCACCAAGTAGCACACGACTACTTAATTAGTGACACATAGTCACAACCAGTGGAACACATCCACCACAGTAGCATACATATACTTTCCGACATACAATCTCCATAACAATCATATCATCTGATATCAACCTACATACAAACAATATCATGATATAAATTGAGTCATCTAGGCCATTTTCCCACTCACATATGTGAGATCTGGAAGAGCATTTTCCCTCAGAATGTAAAACATCATCCACGGGCTATCTGTACTATTATTCTCAAGCATGGAAGAATAATTGTCCCTGATTTATGAGCTTGGACCATTGACCTAATTGGGCCATTCCTCCGACATTATTCATAGTGCAACCTCGAGAGAATGAGTCTGCCCTAGGGAGTGCATGTCCCTGATTGTTGAACCTGGACCATTTACCTAATTGAGCCATCCTCTGGCACTAAACATAGTGCAACCTGGAGAGAATGAGTCTGCCCTAGGGAAGATCTATTTAGACCATTTCCTAAGAAATGATTGTCTTGCACCAACCTCCAAAATAGACCATTCTTTGAAACTGCTCACAACTATGAACTTCGAAAGAATGACTGCCCCGACAAGGAGGACCATTCTACTTGAACACTAGTGAGAGTGACTACCAAGAATAATGAATGTCCTAGACCATTCCCCCACACTATCCACAAGGGGAATCGTTGTCTATGGTACATCAACAATCTATCGAACCATTTTCATTACGAAAATGACTATCCGATCTGGACCATTTTCCAAACTGGAAAATGCTTGTCCATCAGAAATCTCAAACCACTTTCTGAACTAGAAAGGAAATGCTCATCCTGGACCATTTTTAGAACTAAAAAATGATTGTCCATAAATCAATAACACAACAATGTTCCCTCCCAACCTGGGAGTAATCTCTTCTTTTTTCAACAAGGAAGTTGTCTCCACGAGCCCCAACTTGTTTCTTAAGTATGCAATCTTTTTCATCTTGGATAGAGGCTTTACCAAAATATTTGTTATCTGCTCATCTATGGAGATATATTGGAGAACCACTTCTCTTTTCTGGACTTCATCATGGATAATGTAACGCTTGATCTCAATGTACTTCGGTCTATCATGGAACACTAGTTTTCTCTGAAGACTTCATATAGCTTTGATCATTACAATATATCATCGTCGAATTCTACACTTATGTTTCCTGCTAACTCATGACATCATGGCAAGGCTCAAACTGAAACATATCCAAGTAGCACTTCTTCTGTCATTATGAGAGTTTGCCATGGATTAGCAATCCGTCATCCCAGACTTCTGAGTAACTATTATGATACACTATCTCTGTCATAGAGAGTTTTCACCATGCTTCTATTGTATATGAGATACTCTGCATCAAGTTGTTTGAATCCATATAAGGTCTTCTTATATCTGCATACATGGGTCTCTTTCTGGTATACCTCAAGACCTTGAGATTGCTTTACATAAGCTTCTTCCTCAAATGCTCTATTGGGAGAGTAGTATTTTACAACCAACTGATGTAAACTTCAATCCATGGATATTGCAAGAGATATAATAGTTCAGATAAATAGTTCAGATAGAGGTGTATCTTGTTTACGGGAGCAAGTTGTTATCATAGTCTTCTCCTCCTTTTGGAAGAACCTCTAGTTCTGAATCTCGAAATGCTTCCATTCATAATTTTTTTTTTTTCACAATTTCTTACATATATTGTTCTCCATCATAACTTCCATTTCTTCTGCTTGATTGCTTCTAGTGGGTTCAAACCAAGTTGGTAGTCTTGTGATTCTCGGTATAATAACTGGTTGTTCTGGCCTTTCTTTCTCTCTTGGAATATTCATGTTCTTCCTCATGTTTCTCTTTAGCTCTTGGGTGCATGGAGTTTTATATAGATTCCATGCCCTGAAGATTCCATCTTTTTCCTTTCATCATAGGATCATGGATGTAGATGGACAACCAAGGATACTTTAAGGCTTATTTTCGAATAAGACTTCTTCTGAACATGTGTTGCTTTTCATGGCTGCTACTTTTAATGGGAACATGGATAGATACTTCATAATCCTCAATGTATCATATTATTTAGGATTATCTCCCTCCTAATCCTTGCTTCATGCATGAATGCATGCTCTTCTTTTGGAATTTTGTAATCATCTCCCTCCATCTGAGATAGTCCACATTTTCTTCTGCATTCTTATTGCCTTCTGCAAGGTGTCACAAGTCTTTTTCTAATTTCTTCTTGGTTTCTGACTTCTTTCTGTTTTGACTTCTTTTGGGTTTTCTTCAAGTTTGATTATGATTTCAGCTTATCTTGTAGTAGTTACTTATGTAATAGCTTTCATAGGAATTGTTACCAAGGGTTGTCAATGTACTTTATCTTTTCATGTGTATTGCTTGACTTGTAGTTATCGTGATAGCAATCCTTATCTTGTTATTCGTCCGTAGGTATTGTTTCACTTGAACATCTTATTTTCTAGGAAATAGATATGCAAGATATGTATAGAAACTATGTAAACATGGTATGTACAACAACTATGAAGAATATTGTTACCTTGTTTTAGAAGAAGAAGTTTATTTTTATCCTGCTTGGCCTTCTTTGAGGGTTCCCTTTCTTCGACAGCTGATGTTTCGTGTGTTTCCTTCCCTTTCTTTAACTTGGGACAATGATTCTTGTAGTGACCATATTTTCGACAGTTGAAGCACTATATTTTTGACATATCTTTCTCTTAATTTGGTTTCTTCCTTGAGTCAAATTTTTTCTTATTCCTGAATTTCTTGAACTTTGTTGTGTAGGCTTGATCATCATTTTCCTTTGGAATTTATCTTTTGCGCTAATCCTCGATTCTTCTTGTGCACAATAAGTCCAAAGTTCTTCAAATGTGGGATACTCCTTCCTTGTGTTCATACTTGCGGCAAATTCATCCCATGTCTTGGAAACACCATTGAGTACTATATTTACCAGTTCCTTCTCTGAAATGATATCTTCAATAGCTTGTAGTTGATGTCTTAACTGAGAGATTCTCACAAAGTATGATGTTATGTTGTCATCATAATTCATTTTCATGTCATGGAGCTCAGACTTGTCCAATGTTTCTGACTGAGAAGATGTTAGTTAGGGCATCATACATCTTCTTAGATGGGTCAAGATGAGAGATGTAGGGTATCAAGTGGTCTTTTATAGATTCCACTATGATACTCATGGCATTGATGTCACTATCCTTGAACTTCTCCATAATTGCAACGTTCTAAGGTTCCTTCTCTTTTCCCTTCTTCA